>JAKRZT010016176.1:0-72948 GCA_029582215.1 Solanum sparsipilum
CCACTCCCCACCCCCTATCCCAAAAAAAATGTAAAAAAAAGTTTCATCTAAAAAAAAAAAGGACTTTCTTACTACCTTACCCTTTATCACTTTTTTTTTTGTTTGTGTGAATACATATCTTTTACCCATTTTATCCATTTAACTACCCACTTTTAAATGGGTAATATGTATATTATTCGTTTTTACCCATTTTTAAATGAGTTGGATACCCAACCCATTTAAAATGGATAAATATGAACAACTACCCATATTAATTACCAATTTTGCCACCCCAGGTTATAACTTTTCCTAGGGTTGTGACTTTTTCAATAAGTTGTGACTTTTTCAAAGGGTTGTGACTTCTCAGAAAGGTCATAACTTTTCAGATAAGACACAAAAAAACATTTGTTCATATTACCCTTTGTTGAATATAAATACAGGGACTTCCTCTCATTTTTCAACCACAATTTTTTTAATCTTCTACTCTTCTTCTTCTTGCATTTTTTTTTGTGTGATTTATTGTCGTTGAGTGAGTTCGAAGTGTAGCGGAATATGAGGTACCACTATTCTGATGAAATAAGTCATTTTATCCTAAGATAATAGATTCCATAACCTCGAGTACTTGAGGAAAATAATTTTGATGATATATAATTATTTTTTTGCTTGATATATACAGTATGTAATGTTCCAATATACGAAGTTAACATGATGTAGTCTAAATTCATTTGTTTTTGTTAACAATTTCTCTGGTGATGTAGATATATACTTCTGAATATCTTTTTCCAAAATTTAGAGAATTGTCACAATTTGATTTTGATGTTCAAGACAAAAGAATGACTTATATAAAATATAGTTGTTCTCTTCACCTGTTAATATGACATCTAAACAATTTAACGTGGAATACACATGCAAAACACATATTTTAGATGACAAGAAAAATATAAAACAAATAATGTCTATAAGATATTATTAGTGAGATAAGACTAATTACATGATTGAACCTCATCAAATTGAAATAAATATATACATTATTGCATTTAACTAATAAAATATTTCATTGACCATCTTCATAGGTTTGCGTGGATAAGAGATATGTATGACGATTCACATTGAACATTCAGAAAAGAATATGCAATATTATTTTTTGCTAAGCTTATTATTCAAATCTTCACTTAAATAAACAATACTATTTACTATAACATATATTTTTGGAATTGGTAATCACATGCAACGTACGTGTCAAAAAACTAGTATTTCTAAAAGTGGGAACAAAAAGAAGTTAAAAGTTGAAATACCATTTTACCCCTACACTAACTAAAAATATTATAAAATAGCTAATCAATTAAATATTAAATAGTTATTATATAATATTATAAATTATTAAAAGTTAAAATACCATTTTAGCCCCTGCAGTAAATAAAAATATTATAAAATAGCTAATCAATTAAATATTAAATAGTAATTCTATATTATTATTATTATTATTATTAGGCTTAAGTCATCTGCGGCCCCTTAAAGTTGTCTGCAAAATTTATTTAGACACTTCAACTAGGACTAGTACCTATTGAACACTTCTATTGTTCAGAATAAGTACCTATTTGACACTTTTAGCTGACATGACAAGGAAGGTGTAATACACATCCATTCAGCGCGTCAAAACATATTTTTGATTCTTTTTTTTTTATTTTAAAATCTCTCTTCTTCCTTCTTTCTTAGCCATAACTTCTTCCAAAATCAGTACCATTTTCGCCGTTGTCGCCGATATTGCCACCATCACCTTCCACCCTTTTCTTTTCTCCTGCCTCCTCTTCCTCTCCCTCCCCCTCACCTCTATCGTATTCAACTGGGGAAACACCATTACGATTTCCTTCTCCATTTTCTTTAAATTTGCTTGATATTGTGATCTTATTTATCGAAAAATAGAGACTCATACAATGACTACTCTGTTTCTTCTTCCATTTTTTTTCTTATTGAAAAATATATCTAACAAATCAGATTTAAAATAAAAAATGAATCACCTCTCCTTCCTCCTTTCTCCGTGTATTGCTTAGATGATTATGCAGTCAATGATTTCATTGATATCTAAAATTATAAATGGTTCATATTTTGTAGGTTCATGTATTGATTAATTTTTATGTATATGTAATTTGCTATTTTCAACTTAAAAAAACAGATCTGAAAAAAAATTAGTGGATTAAGAGGATTTGAAGGTGACGACGGCTATGGTGGAGGACGGGGTAATGGTGACGACGACTATGGTTGATAGTAAATCTGTCTCTACTTCATAGAAATTCTCAATGCATCATTGGACATTGCAACAAGTTGCTTGATCTGTAGCTGGGTGGATGACAACTTCAATTTTTTCTATTTTCTTTTTTTTTTCCGTCAAAATGCCACATGTACGTTATTGATTTGTCAATTTTCCACGTCATCGCGAGTGTATTACACACATTTAATACTTTTAGCTGATTGTCAAAAAAGTGTTCAAAAGGTTCAAATTCGAATTAGTTGAGATTTTCAATAGGTACAAGTCCTAGTTGAGGTGTCTAGGTGAATTATGCGGACAACTTTAAGGGGCAGTCGATGACTTAAGCCTTATCATCATCATCATCATCATCATAATATACTAAATTCTAAAAGTGGAAAGGTGTCAAGTCAAAAATAAAAAGAAGAAAATATTCATAGAAAATTGTTAGACATTTTTATCTTATTAAAAAATAAATTAGTTACATTTTTTTCCAAAACAATTGTATTTATTTTTATTTTTCTCCTTCAATTTACTTAACATAATCTCTCTCTCTCTATATATATGCATTTTAATAATCTGCTTTAACGTATTTCTTATTTCTAATTAGTTTATTTAAAAGATTAACTCCATTATTCACACCTTTTCATTTTCATAACTTCCATATCATAATAAGGATGGTGAATTAGAAAGACATTAATGGTTTCATGAAGTAGCATACATTCATTTTAATGCATTAAATGAATTAGAAATTTTTATTAACTTTACACATTGGAATATACACAAGCCCTAAATTCCAATAACCAAACCCCTTTTATTTGTTGCATTAACACTTAGAAATAACTAAACCCCCCAAACTTCTAATAACCTAAACCCTTGATTTCTTTGCTTCATTAATAGAACATATTCTAATAACTACAACCCACGAAATTTTAATAACCAAAATCCCACATTTCTTGGTTGCATATTTCTCAATTATTGCATAGCCAATGGAAGTTACATATACATTCATGATGCAGGTTATTGCATGCATATTTTTATTTTCTTCCTGAAATGTTTCTTAAGCTTAATTAACACCTTTGAATATTTTTTCAATTTTTCTGTATGTCTTAAATTATATATGTGTTATTTTTTTTAGTTTTGGTTTTATGAAACTTATACCTTTTTATTTATTATTTTTCTCTTTTATTTGCTTTAACTATCCACCTTCCTATCTCAAATCTAATTACCTATTCAATTGTTACTATTAATATATATCTATAACTCTCATACTTTTCATATTCACAACCTTTTAATATTTAATTTAAGATTTTAAGATAACTTTTGGCATTCCTCCAATTTAATTTATATAAATCATCTTCTTTGTTTCATGATATCCTTAGATATCCTTTTCATTAAATAGTTAAAGTAGTGAAACATTTATATCATTTTTGTTCTATTGATTCATTCTTTAGTTTGACTCGACAAAGAAGGATCTTGAATTTTGATTGACTATTGTAACACCTCAGAATTGATCACACTAGAACAATAGGAAAGTGGGTGAACCACGACAAGGTTCACAGACCCTGAATGGAACCATAGTCCATTGACCTATTCATGGTTCACACTCAGCCCAACATTGGTGGACCACGGGACCCTTCACGGGCCGTGGATCCCCACACGGATCGTACTGGCTCGTGGGAGTGAGGCAGAACCTCCCAAGCTCTAACATCAGACCACGGAGCCCTCAACGGGCTATAGTCTTGATGACGGGCCGTGGGAGGGTCCGTGGACTTGAGCCAACAGACCACCAACCCAAGTGAGGGACCATAGTGACCTTCACGGTCCGTGGTAGGGCTCGTGGATAGGACCCCCAAAACCAGTAGCCACTGGACAGCAGACCACGACCCATACGACGGTCCATGGTCCTTATGATGGACCGTTATTGCGTCCGTGGTCGGGCCTTGCCAGATTTTAAGTGGGTCATTTTGGTCTTTTCCCCTATGCGTTGGACACCTAAACTACATCGTTTAACCCCTAAACTACATAATTTTGGTCAGTTTGAGCCTAGTAACTTAATCAGAACTTACCCTAATCGATCATTCACCAAAATTATTCAAACTTAGAACACAAGAAGAAGAAAGAGGCGCCAGTTTTCCTTAGAACAATCAGCAGGGTTCTTTCAAGTTTCAGCCCGAAATCGAAGGATTTCTCTATGGATTTCGTCACCAGGTATGTGAGATTTCACTAGTGGGTTCCTTTCACCCATTAGGTCCCTAAAATTCAGTCAGATTCTTGATTTCCTTCATTATGTTTAGACTTATAAGGGTTTCTAAAACCTCAGATTATTGCTGTGATTTTGCTGTTAGATTAATCCTAATCAAAATATTACGTTTTTGTAAGTATGTTGCTCAATTCTTTCATGAAATTCAGAAACCTAGTTGTGTAGATTCGTTTAGTTCATGAATTACACTTAGTAGGTCATTTTATACAGATATACATGCATTAGTTGTTAAATGTTTCATTATCAGTACTTAATGTTACATTCTCAGTTAGCATGTCAAAATCTCAAGCTATCCAATTTATTTTAGTTATGTTGTATTTTATACATTCTATTGGGAGTAGGCTTAATATCGAGTTGGACTAGGGTTAGTCACGCTCATTGTCCCAAAACTACGTGCCCTCATAGGTAAGTCCCCTCTGTGGGCATCATAATTAGTGATCATGCCAGTCATGCCTTTATACCACTGACAAGGTATATTGGGTCCTCTCGATGGGGCGTATACATCGGACTCCACGTCTAGCTCATGTGGTTTTATGTCGGTTAATAGTAGCTCCCACGGTAAGACTTCAGTGCATTTGACCAGGTCTTCAGTTATACTTCGGTATTCAGTCTCAATATGTTGTTTACTTGGTCATTGTATTCCGTTTAGTTCATATTCAGTATGTTTAGTATATTCATCATGTTCATCTTATAGCATTGATCAGTATACTCTATTCAGTTATGTATTTATTGTTTAGCTTTATCCTATCTTGCATGCTCAGTACCTTTCAAGTACTAACGCATACTATGCGCTACATCTTCTCGTGATGTAGGTTCAGGCCCGCAACATTCAGATCGGTTGTAGATTAGTTCTCGATCCATAAACAACATTATCAGTGGTGAGTCCTCATTCTTTGAGGATGATAAACATGTTTTCTTTTACATTTAGTCTTTTAGTTTCAGTTTTGCTAGAGTTAGCTGGGGGAATGTTGATGAGTCCACGATTTGGACTCATTTTGGGTTTTATTTAGAAAGATTTAGTGTCCTCAAATGCTTATTTTGTGCCAATAACTGATGTAAAATTCTTGATTTCCAAGTATTCGAATTGAGGAAAAAAGCATGGACACTAATTTGCAAAACAGAATGAAGCGAGCTAAAAGAAGGAAGAAATAAAGGCATGGTGATTGCCAAGTACCTTTGGCGAGTTATCGAATGACCACCATCTCGCCTAAAGTTCCAGTGTGTCAAGCCCTGAAGGAGAAAATCAATTTGGTGAGAAAAAAGAGCAGTCGGCGTGTCGCCGAGTGGTTTCGCGATGCAGTGTTGGATCGCCCAAAGTTATAGAACTTGAGGATGCTGAAGGCAAAAGCAGAAAGGCGATAGAACTGACCAAAGGGCAGATTGCCGAGTTGATCGGTGAGCCCGACTTACTGCGTTGAATGGCCCTTCGTAGCATATTTTTGGCGACTATAAATACGTTTTCAAACGTTAATCTAAAGAGGCTTTTGAATCATAATTTTTATCATATTTTTGTAATTAGTTTGAACTCCGAGTTTTGAGACAAGTTTTCCTTAGCTTTGAAGAATTGAAGTTTTCCATTTTTGAGAAATTGGAAATGGGTCTTTGAGATTCTTCAATTTGGACCTTTGTAAAGATGAAATTAATCGTATCCAATTGATGGAAACACAATTTGGTAATAATTTTTATCTTTTTATGATGTCTAGCTAAAATCCCAATTCTTGGGGGTGTGATTTTGTGATTATGGGTTGATTTAGCTTGTGGGCATTGTTAATTGTTAGTTTAAATGCTGTTTAGAAGTGGTTTCAATCAGTAATTGTGGTTCAATTTAAAGAATTGTAATTGCAAATGCAATTCTACCTTCGTGCTTTTGACTTGCTCGAGATAGAGGTTTTAAAACCAAGATTACTGAATTGATGATCTATGGGTAATAGGTTGTCATGGGTTTAGCTCGAGAGAGTGAATCCTAAACCCTTTTCCACACATTTAGCTCGAGAGAGTGGGTGGACTAAAGCGTAGGCCATTCTTATTTGCATGCTTGTAGGTGTTCGAGAGAAACCAGCTTGATTCGGGGTAAATTGTTCAAGAGAAAGTTTATCCTTTCTAAAGTCTAGCTTATTCACTAATTTACAGCTATTTACTAACAGTTGCAATTACTCATTTGTCTACATTAGCCTATAATCGAATCACATCCTAAGAACCCATCTTATTATTGTTATTTCATATTATTTGCTGTTGTTGTAGCTGATAATTAAAACCAAAACCCCCTTATTTGACACTCGTGTCACCCCTTGATTTACATTATGTTTTTATTCGATAATGTCTATTCCTATTATTGACTTGAACATATTCGTACTTTCCTATTGAATCTTAAACACATATCGCTCCCTGTGAGATTCAACCCCAACTCATTTAGTTGGGTTATATACTTACTAATGATTGTTGACGCTTAGAACTGGATTAAGTGTCTTTGATAACATTATTTCAAATCAAAATGGCACCGCTGCTGGGGGTTGGTGTTGGTTAAGATTCTTTAGTTAAGTTGAATTTTGTTCTTGTTAGTTATAGTTAAATCTACTTATTTTTAGTTTTGGTTTGCTTGTTTGAGTGTGAACGGAAGCAATGGTAGTCAAGCGGGCCACCAAGATGACATCGGCAACCTCAACGATGTCAATGAGCCTAATGCTAGTGACCCTCATCTTATGGGTGGAATTGGTGCCATTCACTTACCTCCGGCTGAAGGGAATGATGTGTTCCATATTACAAGTACTATGTTGCAGCTCTTACAATGGAAAGGGTTATTTGGTAGGCTGGCTCATGAGGATCCCCATGAGCATATTAGAAACTTTGTTGATGTTTGTTGGCCATTCTCTTTGAAGAACATATCCCAAGAGTCGGTCCGGTTGAGGTTGTTTCCCGTTTTCTTTAATGAGAGAAGCATGTAAGTGGCTGACTGAATTGCCATGAAAATCAATCACTTCGTGGGAAGAGCTTGTCACCGCATTTCAAGTGCGATTTTTCCCTCCTTCGAAGATGATGACTCTTCAGGACAACATTCAGAGCTTTAAGCGTTTGAAGGGTGAGCTAATTCATGAGACTTGGCTGCGATTCAAGAAGTTGGTGCTGCAATGCCTAACTCATGGTTTGCCTGACAACGTTTGCTGCAATATTTTTATCGAAGCCTTGATTCGGTGAACAAGGGTGTAGCTGACCAACTTTCTTCGAGAGGTTTGATGCAACAACCTTACATCATTGCAACCTAGCTTCTCGATGGTATGACCACAATTAATCGGGCTTCGTACATCCACGAAGATCAGGTCTCCCCTCTCACATTTAAATTGACCAAGAAGAAACTTTAGAAATACCAAGAGAGGGATCAGAACATGGCAAATATTATGACACAAGTTGACATTTTGTCCAAAAATGTCATGGGAGCTGGTGCTCGAAGTGTCATCGTTGTGGGTGTCGGGTGTGTAAACCCTGATGAGGCCAATTTTGAGGCTTTGTACAACGAAGAGGTGTATTTCCTAGCCAACCAATGTGGTGGTTATCGTTCAAACTACCTGAGGCAGGGTGGTAACCAAGGTTGGAACATGGATGATGGTTGGAAGGATCGTGATAAAGAGTGGAGGGATTATAACCCCACTTGGAAAGAGAGAGATGGGGAGAAGGATAGATATATTCCTCCCCATGAGCGCCAAAAGCTAAAGGATTTTGAGGGTGGTCGGTCTGAGGATAGATGTCTCGTATTCTCAACAAGGTTGAGGGGTCAGATAAGATTTTGAAAGAGATAAAGGAAGATGTGTCGACCCTTAGCTAGATGGTTACCTCCCATTCCGTCTCGATCAAACAGTTTAAGACCCAAATGGGTCATATCTCGTCTTATTTAAACTCGAGACAACAAGGGGGTTGCCTAGTGACACTATGGTCAACCCCAAGAATGAGGTTTGAGCATGGACTTGCATCATGATGTGACGTTATCTAAGGCGCTGCTTGGGAGGCAACCCAAGTTTTATTTTATTTCTTTTTGTTTCTGAAATAATGGTGTGTTGGTTATGTAGGTTAAATTATGGAATGTGTTTGGAAAGTGCAAATTGGCGAGCTAAATGTTAAGTCAGCGACTCACCGAAGAGGTCGGCGAGCCTGACTTGGACCGCCGTTAGACTCAAAGAATTTTGAAATTGGAGTCTGTAAAACTCGGCGAGCCTAGGAGCAGATTGGTGAATCACCGACTACGTCGGCGATCTAAATTTTTTCCGCTGTTTGGATCCCCACATTAACTGGAGGTCCTATAAAACTCGGCCGAGCAAAACTAATGTCGCCGAATGGGCAAGAACTGGATGGGTTTTAAAGGCCAAAAGTTCAAAATCTTTCACATTCCCTCACTTTTCAACTTTCCAAACACACACCAGAAATAGTTTTTCCCGTATTTTTATGTTTTTATTGCATTTTAGTTGTCGATTGTGTGTTCGGAGTTAGAATCGTTGCCGCCTAGCTTTACAACTTTCATATTCGGCTTAATGGTTGGTTTTTTGAACCTCGAATTCATATTTTTGCGATTTAACTCATTTGCAAATGTTCTTATCTTAGTGCTGTGTGCTGGGCCTCTCTGATTGTGATTGTTTGCTTGAATGCCTGTTTTGATTTGAATATCGCGCCTATAATGCCTAAATCGTTGATTTCCCAAATATTATGTGCCTTAAAATTGATTAAAATTGTTAGGTTGTACTTAAATGATATTGAGTCTAGTCGGGTGAAGTCTAAGTAACCCGCATTTGTGCCAAATGGCGTATTTTGCCCAATGATGGAGCGGTTGACGTCATTCTTAAGGGCAAAAGTTGTCAAATGGCCAAATTTGGTCAAACTAGGAGAGGTCTGAGTACCCCGGGGGCATGGGTGTAATGGGTCTTGGTGTAATTGAAGGAGTGCATGTTTTGATTTTGTTTTCTGGGTTTGCGGGTTTGAATTTTGGAAGTTGGGTTGAAAGTAGGCACGTTGGGCAGTTTGACGAGCTGGGTCGAGCTTGCCAAACCACTCGGCGGTTCACCGAATTTCTCTTTTATCACCTTTATTTTCATGATTAATTGAATTTGGGGTCTGTAACTTTCGGCGAGAAGCCTGAGTTCGCCGAGTGCACTCGACGATTCGCCGAAAGACTTCCTTGATCGCCCTTTCTGCTACCCTAACCCTTAAAATGCACTGTAACTTTTGGCGGTCTAGTCCTTGCTCGCTGAATGGTGTCAGTGATTTGCCGAAAGGCCCTGTCCATTGTCGACATGCCATTTCTCTAGAAACTTTTGAACTAATCCTTTTGGAGAGCTCGATTTGGCTCACCAAAGTGATTCGACGACTCGCCGATCGGTTCGGCGAGTCTGTCTGCAACTATTTCCTGCAACTTTTCTTGAACTGTTTCTCACTCTCTACAATGTGTTTGCAGATATGGCTAGACCTAAAGTAGCTGGTAGGGACATGCCGCCCTGCAAGAGGGCCAAGGGAATAAAGTTCAATGGGAATGCAGCTGTATCCATTGCTAAGGCTACCAAACTTTCCACAACAAGTGGGAAGGGAAAAGAAAAGGGCAAGGCACCTGCGTCATCGGAGGTCAGCTCCAATAGTGACGACTCTATGCCATTCACCTCACCACTTCTGAGAGTGAGGTTAAGCATCAGGCTGTAACTTTTGAGCCTGAAGATAAGCTACTAGCAGCCCAGATAGCGGAGCTGCGTTCAAAGAAGAAGAACGATCTGTCTAGGATCAGGACCTCCCAAGCCATTACTGCTCCTTCCGCTCCAGCACAGGTTGTGGTCTTAGCACCACCGGTACAGGGTCCTCCCCCATGGTCTATGAACAGACTGAAGACTGAGGGGCTGAGGACCATCATAGAGGAGAAGAGGCTGTCTACTGATGGTGTCATAGATAGGTACCCTGAAATTATGAGCTGCCTGAGGTCACACAGATTCCGGCTATACACTATGCCCAGTGGCCCACATATTCCAAATTGGTTCAGAGAATTCTACAGTGCCTATAGTGCCCTGGTACCACAAGGGAAGAAACTAGCTGCCAAATTCAAGCCGGTAGACCATGTGGTTGTCAGGCGCAGAAAAGTAAAGTGTGATAGTGATGTTATCAATGCAGTCCTAGAGTGCTCAAATGATATTGTCGGTGACTGCCAGCACATGATCAGGAAAAAAACGCTGGAGAACATGAAAAAATGGTTGGCCCCTCTGATATCAGACGATACTCCCAAGTGGCTTGAGGTTGGGGCAACTATTGAAAAAAGGACCTCAATGTAGCAGCGAGGTATTGGTTTAGCTTTATCAGCAGGACCATTATGCCATCCCAAAATGAGTCAATTCTCCACCACACCAAGGCTGCTTGTCTGGGTTGCATCATTGATGAGACGAGGCTAAATCTAGGGATGATTATTGCACATGAGATGCTTGTGAGGGACAAACATCGCCAGACTTCCCTTCCCTTTTTTGTGCTGATAATCGAGCTGTGCAGACGAGCTCGGGTGCCCAGAGATAAGAAGAAGGATGTGGAAGTGATTCCCACATAATCTACCGACATTCGGAGGATTGAGGCGGAGTACTTAAAAGATGAGGCAGAGAAGAAGAAGGCAGCCCCAATGGACACTTCCTTGGTTGTGGATACAGATGCCCTACCTATAGAGGCACCTTTGCCTACTCCGACCCCAGGGCCTTTAGGTACATCTTGTGCTACCCCTTCTGTTACTCCTAGTTCCTCTACTGCTTCTGCGCCTCCCAGATCTGGTACTGCTGCTGTTTCCTGACCCCTGCTCACTCAGGCTGCATTACTACTGATGGGGCAGCTAGCCCATTCTACTGATCGTCGTGCTGCCTAACTTGAGGCCTCCATTCTGGGAATGATTCAAACAGCCCTCGTTGATGCTATGACACATTTAAGTGCTACCATTGATGCCTTTGCTGCTAGGATAACGGTGTGCGAGCGTGGCCAAGGGGCCACTGAGGAGGTGACGACTCTAAAAGCCGCTATTGCTGCATTGAGGAGAGATGTGGACCAGCTGAAGTCCACAGACATATCTTATGATTTTTTGTACGTGGAGATCCCAGATGTGCCAGTAAAGCCAGATATGGCTCCGGCTACCACCAGAGATGATGTTCGAGTTGGGGAGGTAGCTGATCCCGAGTCTGAGGCTGAGATGGATGAAGAGATACTTGAGGTTGTTGATGAGACTTCTTATGAGGGCCTTAGAGAGACTGAGGATGCCATGGTAGATGCAGCTGTGCAGACATCTTTGGCAGACACTTAGTGGACCTACTACTTCTGAGATGCCTCCGGACACTTATGCCCATGATCAGAGTGTTGCACAGGGCACTGATGCCCCGGCAGGTGGAGAGACTGTGTAGACATGATCCCTATTTACCTTCCTCTCTATCATATTTTTATAAGTTTTTGGATGTTTATTGCATTTGAGGACAAATTGCTTTTGTTTGTGGTGGGGTGAGGTATTTCCATACCTACCTCTTGTTTTGATGATATTTTCTGTATATATTGGGTTTTGACATTGTTTTAGTGGATATTTGAGCTTGTGGCTCCTTGTTTTAATTGTAAATGGTCTTTAACCCTTTTTGAAAATTGTGCCACCTCTTGATTATGTTTGAATGTGCCTGTTCTTTTGCAAATTTGAGTATCGGTCTTATTCAGTACCGATGACTTGAATAGTGCTCATAATCGAACAAAAATGAATGTGCGACTATGATGAGGCCAAATGAAATTGCATAGGGAATATGTGAACTTTTTGCATCTCATTGTGACTAGTCGAATATCAAATTAAGTGTCTTGTGATGAACAATGCATACTAGCGAAATTGTGAAGTCTTGTTTGACATTGATGTCAATGCCTTTTGTGATGAGCTTACCATGAACCATGCATGATGACACCTAGAATTTTCCCCTCTGGTCCGATTGACTAAGTGATGCAAGCTTTTGAAATGATCTTAGGCAACAATTTTAAAGAGTAAAACAATTTGACATTATACCTCTTTTGTGGCCTACCTTGTGAGTGTGTGAGCTTTGTTTGAGCACCCTTTGAGCCCTACCTTTTCTTGGAGGAAACTTGATGCAATTGTGACCTTTCTTTATCCACTACGCATAATCCTTATGATTTGTGGTTTGTTTGAATAGCCAACTTAGGCCAAAAGTCTAAGTTTGGGGTGTGGTGAAAAGAGAAAGTAAATCAAGAAGTGCAAAGAAGTCCCCTTTTGGCCCATGGTTTTGAGAAAGATGGAACCCCTCCATACAAAAAAAAAAGAAAAAAAAAGAAAAGAAGAATGAAAAATAAAAAGAATGAAAAAGTTTTGAAATAAAGTTGTGAAAATGCAAAAGAAATGGGGTGTCCAGTATTCCATGGAAAGTGAATAAAGGGGTGACTTATGGAGATGAATAAGAATGATGAAGAAAAGGAAAGAAAGTGTTTTTCATACCACATTTCATGAGGATAGGAGACACTGAGCCTAAATGACCATACTTTTACACTCAGCCCTGTTACAAGCCTTGAAAAGACCTTTTTGATCTTGAGTGAGTTGAAACAAGTGTTGGTTGGAAAATAAGGACAAACCTATGGGTGAAGTCATGCACGTATTCATCTTTGTGAGTATGAGAGTTGTTTGTGATTCCGGTACTATAAAGTGTCGGACCATTGTGTGTGAATATGGAATCATTCTTTGTATGAGGGCATTTGAGTACCTTTAGTGAGCTTCAACTTGCATTTGAAGCAAGTATTGTGAACTTGAGAATCTTTGATAGTGGTGAGTCATAACTTGAATCTTTGAGTGCACAATTGATCCTTGCATGAGTAAGTTGAGTCTTTTTGTGAATATCTTTCAAGGATGCTGCTAAGCTATTAGCTATAATCTATTCTGTTATCTGTAGATATGGATCACCTTTGGAGTACTCAGCCTCCGGGGAACCACATGTAATCATCCAAATTGAAGAGTTGTGTATGTTAATGTTATAAAGTAAATTTAATACTTCCTGGGCAATCAATATTAACTTCCAGAGGCTACAAATTATGTGGAAAAATTATAGTCAGTCCATGTATGAGAGAAAGTAATTTACCTTAGACAACATCTGTAATTGACATTGACAAAGTAAATCCTAAAATCCATAGTCAATTCCTACAAAATTCATGTTATTGTCCATCGTTGCATTTGTATTGAGCATGTAAATAGTTTTCTGGGGTGATATATCATTCATGTCACAGACTGAGGAGTTTAAGTGTGTCTTTGCTTGGTTGTACTTGCAAGTATCCAATATTTGTGTGCTAGATATTTAATAGCAGAGTACTAACTGGTTAGTTTTTTGGTTCCAAAATTTCACCTTTATTTGACATGAAATAGGGTAGATCAAGTGCATATGGACTATCAACATGGTTGATGCTAAGCATCTTTGTCCAAGATTCTTTAACCCCATACTCCTTCATAACCCAAATAGATACATACATTCCCTTGTTATAACAAAAGACAAAAAGGTTACTACCCAACACTTCTAGTTGGGTAGCAATATCCCCTTCCCCGTGGGAGGGCTTCTCTACCTTCCCCATTTCTCATCAGCCAAATCAATAGAAACATTGTTCCGACTAATATCCATGGTATTATATCCGAGACCAAAAGTAGTATTAGTTCAATGAAGCTTCCCGTTTACAAACTTTCCACAAACATCCACTTGGAGGAAAATTAGGATCAACACTTCTCCAAGAATTACTCCTTAGACTATATATTTTGACCTTAACTCGATTTGAACTGACATGTTCGAGATTAAAGATAATGACTACTATTTTATAATCATCATGAAACTCATCATATATAAAACAATAACTATAATCAGAAACATCTCTTAGTACAATTTCAAAACTAGGCAATTTCTTGCACTTTCTAATTGATGGATTCCATAGAAATACATGTCCTTTCTTTCCGCCACGACAAGTTATACAAATCAATCCATTCAATGAACCCAAAATATAAAGACATTGATAAGGAATTTTTATAGGAATATCCGAGTAAGATGTTTCTGTAATAGAATCATTAAATAAAGATACAAGAGAACAATCCATAAGACGATTGTGATGATTGTACGTCTTAGTAAACATCACCATAAGCCGCTTATGGTGAGTGTATTCCTTGTTACTAGTCGATAAGATGAGATGGGATTTTATAAATCTAGCGCTAGAGATTAAATCGAGCAAGTATTTTGAAACTGGCCTGTTATGAACAAACTTCAACCCAATATGGATACCAAGATCATGCAAGTAGTTATTGGCTGGAAAGAGCTATTGGGCTGAGAACAAGAAATAGGGCCAGGTTAATTTGGGAATGGGTCTAGTGATGGGTGAGAGAGTGATTTTGGTAACGCTATCAAAGACACTTCATCCAATTATAAGCATCAATGGTCGTTAATCAGTATATAACCCAATTAAATAAGTTGGGGTCGAATCCCACAAGGAGCGGTACATATTTGAGAATCAATTACGAAGTACGAATATGATCAAATCAGTCATAGGAATAGAAATTATCGAATAAAAACATCATTCAAATTAGGGGGTGACACGAATGTCATATGGGGGTTTTAGTTTTGATTATCAACTACGAACAATGGCAATCAATACGAGATAACAATAATGAGATGGGTTCTTGGGATGCGATTCAATTATAGGCTAATATAGATAAATGGGTAATTACAACTACTAGAAAATAGCTAGATAATAGTGAGTAAGCTAGGCTATAGAGGAGATAAACTTTCTCTTGAACAATTTATTCCGAATCAAGTTGATTTCTCTCGAACATCAACAAGCAAGCAAAATAAGAACAACCCACACCTTAGTCCATTCACTCTCTCGAGCTAAATGTGTGGGATTAGGTTTAGGATTCACTCTCTCAAGCTGAACCCATGTCATCCCAATACCCACAGACCATCAACCAATAAGCTTAGTTTTAAAACCTCTCTCGAGCAAGCCAAAAACACAAGGGTAGAACTGCATTTGCAACTACAATTCTTAAATTATACCACAACTAATGATTGAACTAACTTCTAAATAACATTTAGACTAACAATTAGCAATACCCATAAACTAAAATAGCCCATAATCACATAATCACACCCCAAGAATTGGGGTTTTAGCTAGACATTATAAAAAGATAAAAATCATTACCAAATTGAGTTTCCATCAACTGGGTAAAATTGATTTCGCCTTTACAATGTTCCAATTCGAAGAATCTCAAAGACCCACTTCCAATTTCAAAAAAGTGAAAACTTCAATTCTTCAAAGTTAAAGAAAACTAGAGAAAACTTGTCTAACAGTTCAAAACTTAATAAAAATCTGTTCTAAAGAGTAATTGATACTAAACTAAAGGTTCAAAAATGTATTTATAGTCGTTAAAAATATGTTGCGAAGAGCCATTTGGCGAAGTAAGTCGGGCTCTCCGAACCACTCCGCGAGCCACCCTTTGGTCCCTTCCATCGCCCCTTCTGCCTTGGCATTCAGTATCCTCAAGGTCTATAACTTTGGGCTATATAACAATGCATCACGGAACCACTCGACGATCTGCCGACTGCTCATTTCTCTAGCCAAGTTGGTTCTTTCCTTTAGGGCTTGGCACACTTGAACTTTAAGTGGTCAAATAGCCATTCGGCGACTCGCCAAGTGGACTTGGCGATCACTGGGCTTGTATTCTTCATTCTTTCAGCTCCCTTCGTTCCTTTTTGTAAATTAGTGTCGTTGTTTTGTTCCTCAATATATATACTTGGAAATCAAGGATTTTACATCAGTTATTGGCATAAAATAAGCATTTGAGGATACTAAATCTATATAAATAAAACCTTAAATGAGTTTGAATCTCAGACCAATCAACACCCTCAACTTAAACTTTTTCTTGTCCTCAAGTAAAACTCAAGTTCAGCAGTTCAAAAAGGTTGCCTCAAACAATGCTACAAAGACTCAATCATGAATGCACACAACAAGACTTAACCTACTTATGCAAGGATCAGTTGTGCACTCAAGGATTCAAGGTTGACCGGAAGATAACTTCGATTCGCCCGGCCAGCAGGTGGGCGGCGTGCTTATCTTGTGTGACAACACTACAAAGCGAGTTGCTCTTCTAGGCGGGTAGCTGTGTGACAACACTACAGAGAAAGTGATGCTTTCATGTAACATGCTATGGTCTCAACGCCCTTACGAGGTAGTGATGAGTTTCACGCGCTCTAAGCCCTGGTCCGCTGTGACTCACCATCATCAAAGATTCTCAAGTTCACAATACTTGCTTCAAATGCAAGTTCAAGCTCAACAAAGGTACTCAAATGCCCTCACACAAGAATGATTCCATATTCACACAATTCTTCAACAATTTATAGCTCCGGAATCACATACAACTCTCACACTCACAAAGATGAACACATGCATGACTTCACCCATAGGTTTGCCCTTATTTTCTAGCCAATATTCGTTTCAGCTCACTCAAGATCAAAAAGGTATTTTCAAGGCTTGTAATGGGGCTGAGTGTAAAGGTATGGTCATTTAGGTCCAGTGGTTGTTATCCTCATGAAATGTGGTATGAACATCACGTTCTTTTCTTTTCTTCATCATGTTCACTCATGCTCAAAATTTACCCCATTATTCACTTCTTATGGAATACTGGACACCCCATTTCTTTTGCAACTTTCATAATTTTATTTCTCAACTTATTCATTCTTTTTTTTTTTGTTGTATGAAGGGGTTCCATCTATCTCAAAACCATGGATCAAGGGGGACTTCTTTGCACTTCTTGATTTACCTTCTCTTTTCACCACACCCCCAACTTAGGCACAAAAACCACACTTCATGAGGATTATGGGTGAATGGATAAATAGGGGTTACAATTGCATCAAGTTTCTTCCTAGAAAAGGGTAAGGCTCAAAAGGTGTTCAAGCAAAGTTCACACACTCACAAGGTAGGCCACAAAAGAGGTATAATGTCAAATTGTTTCACTCTTCAAAATTGTTGCCTAAGATCATTTCAAGAGCTTGCATCACTTAGTCAACCGAACCAACGGGGCAAATTCTAGGTGTCATAACACATGGTTCACGGCAAGCTCATCACACAAGGCATTGACACCAATATTAAACAAGACTCCACACTTTCGCTAGTGTGCAATGTTCATCACAAGAGACTTTGTTCGATAACTGGCTAGTCACAACGAGATGCAAAAATTTCACATATTGTCTCTGCAACTTCATTTGGCCTCATTGTAGTCGCGTATTCATTTTTGTTCGATTAAGAGCACTATTTAAGTCATCAATATTGATCATAATCGACACTCAAATTTGCACAAGAACAACCACATTCAAACACAACAAGAGGTGGCTAACTTTTTCAGAAGGGTCCAAAAACCATTTGCATTTTAACACAAGGATCTATAAGCCCAAATATCCACAAATAAAGCAGTTGTTCTCAAATGCAACAAAATACTAAATTATTAATAAAACAAGATATAGTAGGTGGTAAAGAAGGGTCTTGTCTACACAGCCGTTCCATCTGTCGATGTATTAGTGCTCGATGCAACATCTACACTACTGACTCTACTAGGGTCAGCCATGGGTGTGTCTGCCACTGAGATCTGCACGACTGAATCTACCACTGCCTCCTCAACTTCTATAAGGCCTTTATAAGTAGCCTCCTCATCGACACCAAGGTGGTCCTCATCAGTCTCAGCCTCGAACTCAGCAGTAGCCATCTCGTCAACTTGAACCTCATATCCAGTGGTAGCCGGAGGCATATCTATATCAGTTGGCATGTCAGGGATCTCAACCGTCCCGCAAATTATGGACATATCTGTGGACTTCAACCGGTCCACGTCCTTTCTCACTTTAGCAATAGCAGCCTTTAGAGTTGTCACCTCCTCAGTGGCCCCTTGGCCTCGCTCACACACTGCTATCTTTGCCACAAGGGAATCAACAGACACACTCAAAGGTGTCACAACAGCAGTGAGGGCCCTTTTAATCATCCCGAGATGGTGGCCTCAAGCCTGGAGGCACGCCTATCAGTAGAATGGGCTAGGTGCCCCATCCGTAGTATCACAGCCTGGGTAAGTGGAGGTCGAGAAGCAACAACAGTACAACTGGGAGGCATGGGAGCTGTAGAGGAACTGGGAGTCACAGAAGGAACAACACTAGATATACCTGAAGGCCCATGGGCCGGAGTAGGAAATACTACCTCTGCAGGTAGTGTATCAGTATCAATAACCGATAAGGTGTCCACCGGGGATTCCTTCTTCTTCTCTGCCTCATCCTTTAAGTATTCCGCCTTAATGCACCGGATATCGGTAGAAGATATGGGAATTACTTCCACATCCTTCTTCTCATCTCAAGGCACCCGAGCTCATATGTACAACTCAGTGATCAACACCGAAAAAGGAAAGAAGGTTTGGCGCTGCTTGGCCATCATAACAATCTCCTGTGCAATAATCATACCCAAGTTTAGCCTTGTCCTATCAATGTTGCAACTAAGGGAGGTTGCTTTCGCGTGGTGGAGAATTGACTCATTCTGGGATGGCATAATAGTACTGCTGATGAAGCTAAACCAGTACATCACTACTACATTAAGGTCCTTCTTTTCAATTGGTGCTCCAGCCTCGAGCCACCTAGGAGTACCATCCGGTAATAGAGGGGCCAACCACTTTTTCATATTCTCCAGCATTTTCGTTCTAATCATGTATTGGTAGTCATCATCAATATCGTTTGTACACTCCAAAATTGCATTGATAGCATCACTATCACACTTCACCTTCCTGCCCCTGACAACCACATAATCAACAGGCTTGAATTTGGCGGCCTGCTTCTTCCCTTGTGGCAAGAAGGCCCTGTAGGCTGTGTCAAATTCCCAGACCCAATTTGGCACGTAAGGGCAATGGGGCCTAGTAAATTTTTGGAACTTGTGGGACCTCAAGCAGCTCATAATCTCGAGTATCTGTCTATTACTCAATCAGTAGACAACCTCTTCTCCTTGATGATTGATATACCGTGTGTTTACAGTATTTTTATTACATTTCACCTAAGAGTTGTGTGTGTCTAGGGATATTTTGTATTAGAATTAATGTATATTGTGTATATTTGTAGGAAATATGCTTGGACGAGGTCGAGAGAGATGACAGCTGAATTTCTGCAGAAGGATCCACCCACAGAGGTGACGTACGGACCGTAGGTCCAGTCATGGTCCGTCGTGGGTAGGCATGGAATGATCATCAGGGAAGTTTGACTAAGTGTGGAACCACCAAGGCCATTGACGAAGAGTAGGTCGACCCATGGGCTATCCTGCACATCCGTCATTTGTATCAGTGATTTGGAGTTCCAGAACCTGATGAAAAGTTCTAAGTATGGAACCCCGAAGGGGGACCCATAGATCGTAGGTCAACCTATGGTCCGTACTACACACCCGTCGTGTGTGTCTAAAAGTTGAAAGTTCTAGCTTTTGAGAAAAAGTCTAAGTGTCAAGCAACGGAAAAGACCTATGGACCGTAGGTCTAACCATAGTTCATAGGTCAGTATCGTCGATCGAAGCTGCGTCCAGCAGTTTTATTTCCTTATTTCATTTCCTTTTTGTTTAGGACAAGTTTTTCTATAAATAGGGTATGTAAACCTCGTTTTGGGGGTTACACACCATTGTATACTTTTAGTTCTTGGTAATTTCTTGGGAATTAACTTGCAAACTTTGGCAAGTTGATTTCCTAATTTTGGTTTATGAGATTTTTGCTTTGAATTTCAATTGGAGATTACAGGTTTCTTCTACTCAATACGTAAGTTCATGAATTGTTCTTCTAACAATATGATTTGTGTTCTTTCAAGCATGAGTAACTAAATCCACAACTAGGGTTGTGGGAACCATGAGCAATTAACAACATATGAACAATAACTAAGCAATTCTTGACTAGTGTTGATGCATGCATTAGTAATTCTTTCGTTTAGAGGTCTTTCTAACGGTGGCCAATGTTAGAACTAGCCTTGTTGCTACTAGCCGATCCAAGGAGGTTGTTAATAAAAACAGAATTATCTACAGAGTTTTAGTGTGATACTATCTAATAGTGTAATGTCAATTGGTGCGAGGGTTAAAACTAAGCCACACATTGATGTGATGTCTAATCTGAGGTAAAGGTAAGGGTTAGTAAATTATACACACGTAGCCGGACTAAGGTGTGGGGTGAAATTTCCTATTTGGCAGACCAAGCACTTAGGGATATATAAGTTACCACTTTGCATGTGATACACTAGGAAAAGATTACTCTTATTAGGATTACCGTGTTAAAAGCTTATGGGGAACACATACACCCTAGTTTCTGTTTCTCATGGATAACAACAAAGTTCGAATCTTGCTCACTTGTTACTTAAACATTCAATAGTTATTTGTTTCACAAATCCCTCCCTTTACTTACTTATCTCGAAAATAACTTGACTAGATAGATATAATAGTGAGTTAAGTTTAAGTCTAAACCATATTCCTTGTGGGTTCGACCCCAACCTACAAGTTGGGTTCTTTATTTGACAACGATCGCTTATACATCTTTAGGGAGGTGTAATTTGAGTGTATCAAATTTTGGCGCCGTTTCCGGGGAATAAGGCTTTTGGATTAAGTTTAACTACATTATTGTACTTTATTCAATTATTTCCTAATTTTACATTTTTTTTGTTTTTGTTTTCTACAGGTTTCTACTATAGTGTATGCCAAGTACACGGAGCGGAGGCGAACCATTGAGCCCATACGATCCAGAGTTGAACAAAACTTTGTGAAAGATGAATAATCAAGGGGTACAAGTCAATCCAATCAGAGGAAATCTAGGTGATGGAGTTGAGTTGTAGCCTCCTGGGGTTGTTAATGAGCTCGCTGATGATCGTGGTGGTAATCTACTTGGAGATGCATTGAGTGTGCATGATCCACCTGAACCAAAACTCTGTGATAATTACAGGGTCGAATTCAACACTGTCGAATCTTAAGGACCCATTGTTCTTCCTCCTCTACCCCCAGGGCATACATTCGTTGTGACAAACAATTTGATACAGATGCTTACAACGAGGGGTTTATTTTCTGGTATGGATTCGGAAGATCCGCATGGGAACATGTCCAAGTTGAGGAGTGTGTTAAGAGTTGTGTAGGTAGACTGGAGTTCGATATGAATGTCATAGGGTTGAGAGTCTTCCCTTTATCATTGACCAGTGATGTTGTTGTATGGTTTTCTGAACTTTCGTACAACTCGATTCATACATGGGACTAATTGCACAAGGTGTTCATGGCCAAATACTTTCCATTGTCAAAGAATCTTAACCACAAATATAAACTCAACAACTTTGTGGCACTACTTGGAGAGTCTGTGAGTAGTTCGTGGGACATGTTCACTGCATTCATAAGGAGTGTTGCGAACCACCGCATTGATGATGAGTCAGTGAAGGAGAATTTTTATAGAAGTCAAGATGACAATGGTAAGGCTGTGCTTGATACTATCGCTGTAGGATCGTATGGTGAGTGCACTTTTGAGGAGATCATTGGGAAACTGGAGAAGATTTCCTGAAACAATAAAGAATGGAGCACTCAAAAGTCATATAATGGAAGAAACACTTTTTCAGTTCAATCTTCCAATAACATTCGTGAGGAGATGGCTCAGATAAGGACAAAACTTGTGTTGGTATTGAAGCATGTAAGCATAGGTCCAAAAAAGGTAAATGCGGTGAATTATTTGATTAGGACTCCACCTCCACCAGTTGAGGAATGTTATTATGAGGAAGATGCTTATGTAGTGAATGATCAGACGAGGCGTTTCCGAGCTAACGCCCAAGGTTCCAACTCGGATAATTGGCGCCAAAGGAAAGGAAACCAAGGTCAAAACTATGGCAACTGTAACTAAGAGGGTCAGTATGTCCGGGATGGGAAATGAAATCGCGATAACAACTACAACTGAAACAACTATGGCAACAGAAATGATAGGGTTGGCCCTTATGTTCCTCCTACAAATTGGGAATCTAGCAATAGGGAAGATGGGGATAGTATGTCACGTATTGAGGATATGATGCAGAAGATGATGAAGAGGTTCGATTCGACTGATGAGAATGTGAAGGAGATACATAATGAATTGTCTGGAATTGGTCAAAAAAATGATGCCCATGCAGTGTCGATTAAGCAACTCAAGCAACAGATGAATTAGTTGTCCACTATAGTAAACCCACGTCAGCCTGACACACTTCCTAGCAAAACCATCCAGAATCTGAAGAATGATGGGCACTGTAGGACAGTCATTACTCGAGGGGGTAAACAGACCATTGATCCACCTATGCCGTTTGAGGTTGAAATCATGGTTGAAAAAGATGATGATAAGATTGAGGTTTCTGGAGAGTCCAAGAATGATACAGAGAAGGAAGCGGAGATAACCCAAAAGGTTGTTCCCATGCCTAGACCTCCACCTCCATTCCCATAGAGGTTGGTAAAGAAGAATCAAGAAGTGAAATACCATATGTTTATTACTATGTTGAAACAACTTTCCATCAATGTTCTGTTGATATAGGCTTTAGAGAAAATGCCTGGGTATGCGAAGTTTATGCAAGATTTGGTGACTAAAAAGAGGGTCATGAGTTTTGAAGATGATGATAGGTTATAACATTGTAGTGCTATTGCTACGAGGTCACTTGTACAAAAGGAGGATCCTGGTGCCTTCACTATTCCATGTACCATCGGGTTGTTGCATTTTTCTAAAGCGTTGTGTGATTTGGGTGCTAGCATTAATCTGATGCCATTGTCTATTTGCAAGAAGTTGGGTTTAGGGGCTCCAAAACCGACTGCGATGCAATTTCTCATGGATGATAGAACTGTGAATAGGCCCATTGGTGTGCTCCAATATGTACTTGTGAAAGTGGAGTCTTTTATCTTTCCAGTAAATTTTGTGATACTAGATTGTGAGGTTAATTTTGAGGTTCCCATCATCCTTGGGAGACCATTCCTTACTACTGGGCGCGCCTTGGTCGATATGGAGAAAGGGCAGATGAAGTTCTGATTGAATAATGAAGAGGTAACTTTTAATAAATGTAGGTCCATGAAACAGGAAAGCGATCTCAAATCAGTGTCAGTGGTGAATCATATTGTTGAGCGAGGTTCTGATGTGTCTATTAAAGAGAGGTTGGGTGTTGATGCACTGGCATTGGTAATGACGAATTTTGAGGGTGATGGTATTGAAGACTATGATGAATTGGTCACCACACTTGATAGGTTCGAATTTCGTTACAAACCAAAGAAATTGGAGCTAGATATGAAGAATTGTGACTCTCCACCCATAAAACCGTCTGTTGAAGAGGCTTTGAAATTGGAGCTTAAGGCTCTACCATCATATTTGAGGTATGTATTCTTGGGGAGAGATGGTACGTTACCGGTCATCATTCCGGTCGATTTGAATGTGGAACAAGTTAAGGCATTGGTTTCTGTGTTGAAGAGGTTCAAGCGGGCTATTGGGTGGACTATTGCGGACATTATTGGGATCCCTCCTAACATTTGTTCTCATAAAATCCAACTCATGCCAGATCACAAGCCTAGTATTGAGCACCAACGGAGAATAAATCCGCCTATGCAAGAGGTAGTGAAAAAGGAAATATCAAGTGGTTGGATGTTGGAGTCATTTATCCTATTGTAGATAGTAGTTGGGTTTATCCTATTCAGTGTATGCCTAAGAAATGTGGGATTACTATGGTTCCTAATGCGAAAAACCAGCTCGTTCCAATGCGGCTTGGATGGAGAGTATGCATGGACTACTGAAAATTGAATGCTTGGAAAGAAAATGATCACTTCCCTATGTCGTTCATCAATCAGATATTGGACCGCCTTGCTGGTAATTGTTGGTATTATTTTCTTGATGGTTATTTGGGCTACAATCAGATCTCCATAGCTCCAGAAGACCAAGATAAGACCACCTTCACTTGGCCTTATGGGACTTTCGCATTCAAACGAATGCCATTTGGGTTGTGTAATTCTCTAGCAACCTTCCAACGTTGCATGATGTCGATATTTTCTGATATGGTGAAGGACACTATTGATGTATTTATGGATGATTTCTCTGTGGTAGGTGACCATTTGATGGTTGTTTGGATCATTTGGCCGAGGTACTTAAACGGTGTGAAGAGTGCAATCTTCTGCTCAATTGAGAAAAGTGCCACTTCATAGTGAAAGAGGGGATCGGTCTGGGTCATCGGATTTCTGAGAAGGGTATTGAGGTTGATAGAGTGAAAGTCGAGGTAATAGAAAAGCTTCCACCACCTATTTTTGTTAAAGGTGCTAGAAGTTTTCTTGGGCATGCATACTTTTATAGGAGGTTTATCAAGGATTTCTCCAAAATTGCACACCCATTATGCAAATTGCTTGAAAAGGAGTGTAAGTTTGTTTTTGATGATGCTTTTCTGAGAGCATTTGGAGAGTTGAAAGAAAAGCTAGTTTCCGCACCTATCATTATTTCACCGAATTGGGGGCAACTAGTTGAAGTGAAGTGTGATGCGAGTGGAGTGGCGTTTGGTGTGGTATTGGGACAGAGGCGGGAGAAGATTCTTCATCCTATTTACTATGCCAACAAAGCTCTAAATGTGGCTCAAAAAAACTATATAGTGACTGAACAAGAACTCCTTGTTGGGGTTGTCGCATTTGAGAAATTTTGATCCTACTTGCTTGGTACTAAGGTCATAGTGCATACTGACCATTCTGCATTGAGGTATTTGAAAGAGGCAAGAGCTTCCTATGAATCTGATATTGGTGATTGAGTTGTTTGATGTATGGAACATTGATTTTATGGGTCCATTGTGAGTTCACATGGAATGAAGTATATTCTTGTTGTGGTTGATTATGTGTCGAAATGGGTGGAAGCAATTGCGCTTTCAAACAATGAAGGTAAAAGTGTCACCGCATTCCTGAAAAAGAATATCTTCTCCAGATTTGGTACACCTAGGGCGATTATCAGCGTTGGAGGTTCCCACTTCTGTAATAAGTTGTTCAAGGCGTTGCTAGATAAATATAGAGTCCGCCACAAGGTAGCCACTCCTTACCATCCACAATCTAGTGGGAAAGTTGAAGTGTCCAAGAGAGAGATAAAGCAAATCCTTGCTAAGACTGAATGCAAATAGAACCGATTGGTCAAGGAGGCTTGATGATGCTCTATGGGCCTATCGCACCGCATTCAAGACTCCCATAGGTATGTCCCCCTACCAACTTGTATATGGGAAGTCTTGCCATTTGCCGGTAGAGCTAGAGTATAAGGCTATGTGGGCGCTAAAAAAGTTAAATTTGGATTGGGGCGCCGCATCGAGTCAAAGAGTGAATGACTTGAATGAGCTTGATGAGTTTCGCCTAAAAGCTTATGAAAGTGTAGCCTTGTACAAGGAGAAGATGAAGAAGTATCATGATCAAAATATCGAAAAATGTGAATTTGTTGTAGGTGATCTGGTGCTTCTATTCAACTCAAGGTTGCGCTTATTTCCTGGCAAGCTCAAGTCCAAGTGCATCGGGCCGTTCACAGTCACTCAAGTGTTCCCACATGGAGTGGTCGAGCTCGGGAACAAGTAGAGAACAAGGTTCAAGGTGAACGGGCAGAGGATCAAGGTTTACATGGGGAAAAAGTAGAGTGTGCAAGAAATTATTGAGGCCTATTACCCTGATGAAGTCTAAGTAATCAAAGGGCTTGCGTCGTGCCGTGACGTTAAATCAAGCGCTTCTTGGGAGGCAACCCAAGATGTACAATCTAGCCAACTATAGGTTTTTCTTCTTGATTTAAGAGTTTTTCTCTTTTGTTTTAATTTTTGTAACTCTTTAGATTTGTGTTTTAGTGTTGGCTAAATATAGAATAGGGTTTGTGTCTAAAAAGTGTCCAGAAAATGCAAAAAGAAAGGCCTTATGGTTGCTACATTTGCAGGGACAAACAAATGAATCTGCAGAAAACAGGCTGCGCAGAGGTCTACGGACCCCATCGACGGTCCGTGGGTCCATTCACGGACCGTGAATGGTGTCCGTAGACCCCATGTAAGTCCTCAAAAACTTCAAGTGTTAGAGTGACCTACGGACTGGATCTACGGTCTGTAGGTCAACCCACAGCCCGTAGACGGGGTTTAATGGGCCCAAAACTAGGTTTTGGCCGACCAGTCCCAGACACCTTATAAAATAAAATTCTCTCATTTTTTATTTATTTCCCATATTCAAAACTCCCTCCCAACTGTTTCTCAATCTTTTCTCTCCCAAAATCACTCCATTAAACTCCCAAATCCCACATATTACTCACCATTCACTTCCCCAAATTCCCATATCACTCTTCCCTCTTCCCAAATTCCTCATCTCCATTTTCCTAACGATTCCATTTTCTGGATTCAGTGTCAAAGGCTTGCAAAAAAGGTCTAGAAGTTCATTGTATCACACACTCACCATTGTTGAATACTTGTAAGGTATGGCAATTTCTCCTGAACTTTTAAATTCTTCATAGTTTTCTTTTGAAATCACAACAATGCACTTGACCTTGGGTTGTTAATCTTGTGTTAGTTTGTTGAATTGTATGCTTCAATAACCCTTGGTATGATGGTATGTGACTGTGTAATCTATTAAAACTAAAATGAATCGTAAGCAATAGGTCTAAATGGAAGTTTTGACTTAGGGCTCTTAGTTTGGTATGCTAAAAAGGTTAAATTATGAGTAATCGGAACCCTATTGATGACAACTATCATAAATTGTATTGAAATGCATGATTAGACATTGGTTGATTGTTTGAATTATTGAAATATGGAGTACAAACTGAGGCATAACTGAAACCTAGCACAGTCCTGACCCACAGGACCCCGTCCATGGAACATAGGTCAACTTACAGAGCGTAGGTTGGGTCCGTGGGTCTGTTGCACATGAACATTCACCAAGTGTCGAGCCACGGAGGTGGACTATGGTCCGTCGTTCCATCAACGTCTGTTCTGCACATCCGTGGTTCACATCAACATCCCAACTTTGGGGAATCCTGACCTATAGAGGGGACCCACGGGCCATAGGTCTATCCATGGACCGTAGGTACCCACTGTAGGTGGGCAGTTCAACTACTGCCCATAAATGTTTTCAGTTTTTGTTTCGTTTCTTGTTCTAAAAAATTTTTGAGTATGTTATCGGTTTGTTTTGGTACTAACTAAGCCTCCACAAGTACCATGGATCCCAAAAAAGCTCCTACTTACACAGCCTTGGGCAAGTCAAAATCAGTGGCACCGACTTTAAGGCTTATCGATGAGGATACTGATGCGGAGACTAACCCTGCATATGTCCCACCTACCACTAGGACATTCCCTATTGCACCAAGAACTATACGAAATCAAACTCGGCAGGTGATTTCCGAAGTGGTCACTGCCCCCCAGTCTGATGAAGGGGATACACCGATTGGTTCACCGGTTGGCTCTGAGTCCGCTTCTGGCTCCGCATCATGCTACAGCTCCAATGGCACCACCTCCCCATCCTCTGAGGCTACTAGTGCGTGGGACATTTCAGTGCCACCAAACATCGATCCTGAACCAGTTCATTGGGAGCCCAATGGATGGTGTGTACGTGGCCAGTTCCAGATATACCGAGATGCTCGCATGCTGATTGAGAAGGACATGATGGTCCAGCTAGTCACCAATGAGCGCAGGGTTCTCACAGGCAGCCTCCATACTGCGCCCGCTATCTATGAGCTCTTCCACAGGCACAGGTGCGACTGGATGGCTCGTAGCCTAAGGTCCTTCACTGAGGAGATAGTTAGGGAGTTCTATGCTTCCTATGTATCAACCCTCCGAGGTTTGATAGACAGATAGGCCAAACCCACCTCCCAGCCTCCACTCAAGGCCACACTAGTGCGCGGTGTTTCGTATGATATATCTGAGACCACTATCCACAGGTTCCTCTATGGTCCGTGCCAGACTCTACCAATCAACACGACAGAGTTGGATTATTATTGGGACATCATTAGGAGTGGGGCATTGTAAAGGAATGCAGATCAGATAAAGGCTCTATTACGTTGGTTAGCCCATTGTCTTGCTACAGATGGAAAGCGTGTCGAATGGGTCAGCACCCTGAGCTTGGGTATCAAGAAGGGCACCCTGACTTTTATGGCTAAATTCTTCTGGTTATTGGTGCGGAACCGGGTGTCTCCTACTCAGGCATACAATGTACTCACATGGGACCGTACGGTTATGGTTGCAACTTTAGTTGTTGGGTTGGAGATGGAATTTCCCCACATGTTGATTGCGGTGGTACACGGGAGGGCCTTCAAGCCCACCACCACGTTACCCTTCCCATGCCTCAATTTTCAGCTGTGCAGAGATGTTGGAGTACCGGTTTGGCACTGTGGCAAGCTGGTTCAGGCGACCAAGACCCTTGATATCGGCCTGATTCGGGATGAGGCCAATGTAGTTGAACATCGCAGAGAGACGGAGGTTGAGGTGCCACAATTGGGAGTGGACTTGGTAGCAGATGTGGATCAGATGCAGGGTGAGGAGCCTGCCCATCCGTCACTACTGAGGATGCCCCGGTTTCCCCATCTCCGGTCGCCAGTCAAACCCCTAGCTCATCCAAAGCCACTCATTCCTCAGGGTCTGTTGTCGTGCCCTTAGCTCGAGTCCAGAAGTTGGAGGCCCAGATGGCTACCCTGCTCGAGCATGTAAGGCTGTGGATGCAGCGTAGTATAGTGGAGTCTGAGGCTAGGATGAAGCAGTAGATGGAGCACAAGATCGATTAGAAGGTATATTCCATTCATAAGCACTTGGATGCTTTTGAGCTGAGAGTCCTTGAGTGACCCACCCCCACCCCTGATGTTTCTGCTTTCCAGACAGAGTTAGCTAGTCTTCGGACTGATCTTGATACCCTTCTAGCTCCACCAGAGACTGAGCCTGAATTTGCCCCCATGACATCGGTTGATAATACAGTGTTGGATACATTATTCGAAGATGAGATATTGCCACCTGCTTCTTCCCGTCATGCTGGGAAGCACCCCCGCTCTAGTCTGACTTCTGATGACATTGAGGCTGGAAGAGCTTGCAAGAGGGAGCGTCAAGAGCTTGAGGCGGCACATAGGGCATCTATTGTTAATGAGGAGATACGCCAGCAGAGGTCTAGGGAGGAAGGTCTTGGAGCCTCTAGCAACATGAGCACTACTAATGGTGCGGTGAGAGTTGATGTGAGCACCGTTGATGGTGTGGAGAGAGTTGTTGTTAGCACTACTGAGGGTGCTGAGATGATAGATGCGTGCACTACTATAGGTGAACCAAGTGTTGATCCAACGGGCTTTTTGGGAAATCGGACCCACCCGCTTATTGATAGGTCTTCGGTGCTATGTAACATAGGTTTGCTTCATGCGATCCTTTATTATTTACTTTTTGTGCATTGGGGACAATCAGACTCTATTTTGTTGGGGGTGGGGTAAATGGATTGTGAGTGATAGGGTGAAGTTTGAGTAAGCCTAAAATGATCTAACCAAATGAAAGCATTATTTCCCTTTGATCCAAATATTTGAGCCTTAAATAGACCATTTCTTTTGATTTACCTAACTCACCTTCCTTAAAATCATTGTCTTGGCCTCGGTTCCTCCTTGGACATGTGCACCTTGACTTAGGCCAAAAGCCTAAGTTGAGGGTGGCTAAGCCAGAAGTTACCTTGATCTTGGCCTTGGTCCGACATCGGACATTGTGCACCTCAGCTAATGCAAAATTCATAAGTTGAAGGTGGCTATGAAAGAGGAGACAGAAAGAAAAAATTGGGTATGAAAAGAGTTTTGTGTTGAAAAAAGAAGAATAAAAGGTAGAAGAGGATGTGAATTTATGCAAAAGAAGCAAAAAGATGATAAATAAAAGTGATGAAAAAAAATAAAGAAGAACAAAGTGAAAGAAAAAGAAGAAACTAAAAAATAACAACCACAAATTCAAAAGTCAAATCCATGTTGAAAATAGTTAAGGGAAAGAAAGTAAAATGAAAGGATGCCAAAAATAGGTCGATGAAGAGGTAAGAACCCAATCTAATGTCAAGAAGGAAAGAAAGTCACTAAAAAGTACCCAAATGTACCACACCTGACCCTAAGCCTACATTCCAAACTAAGAAAGTCCAATAGTGATCCTAGCAACTAGTTTGGAGAATCTGAGCAGTGAAAATAAGGGCAAGCCTATGGCATTGAGCACTAACTGTACTTGAAGTCACTTCTAAGAGTGAGTGTTGAATGAATCCTAAAATTCATAGCTTCTGTGTGAAGGATTTCGTTATAAGTGAGGGCACTAGTTCATTATCAGAAAGTTGGTAACTTGGTGATTGTTAAAAGTGTATGTTGGTCGATTTGTGTCATATTTTGATCCACATGAGTTAGCTTGATTGAGTCTGAATGAAAATATTTGTACTAAAAAGGGGAGTCGGGATGGAAAGCCACATTGATTACTTGAGTTTGAATGTCTACTTCTACACAAGTGTCGTTTAGAGTCTTAGTTCGTCGCTTGAGGACAAACAACGAATTTAAGTTGAGGGTGTTCATATACCGTAAATTTATGATTTTTTGAATACATTTCACTTAAGAGTTGTGTGTGTATAGGGCCATTTTGTATTAGAATTAATGTTTATTGTGTCATATTTGCAGGAAATAGGCTTGGATGAGGTCGAGAGAGATGACAGCTGAATTTCTGCAGAAGGAGCCACCCACGGAGGTGACCTACAGACCGTAGATCCAGTCACAGTCCATCGTGGGTAGGCGTGGAATTATCATCAGGGAAGTCTGACTAAGTGTGGAACAATGGAGGCCATTGACGGTGCGTAGGTCGACCCACAATTTGTCCTGCACATCCGTCATTTGTATCAGAGATTTGGAGTTCCAGTACCTGATTAAAAGTTCTAAGTGTGGAGCCACGGAAGGGGATGATCCATAATGCACACCCGCCGTTTGTGTCTAAAAGTAGAAGCTTCCAGCTTCTGAGATAAAAGTTTAAGTGTCAAGCTATGGAAGGGACCTACAGACCGAAGGTCTAACCACGGTCAGTAGGTCAGTCTCGTCGATTGAAGCCACGTCTAACAATTTTATTTCCTTTTTATTTAGGACAAGTTTTTCTATAAACAGGGTATGTAAACCTCGTTTTTGGGGGTTAGACACCATTGACAACTTTTAGTTCTTTGTAATTTTTTGGGAATTAACTTGGAAACATTGGCAATTTGATTTCATAATTTCGGTTTATAAGATTATTGCTTTGAATTTCAATTGGAGATTACGGGTTTCTTCTACTCAATACGTAAGTTCATGAATTCTTCTTCTAACAATATGAATTGTGTTCTTTCAAGCATGAGTAACTAAATCCTCAACTAGGGTTGTGGGAACCATGAACAATTAACAACGTATGAATAATAACTAAGTAATTCTTGACTAGCGTTGATGCATGCATTAGTAATTCTTTCATTTAGAAGTCTTTTTAACAGTGGCCAATGTTAGAACTCGCCTTGTTGCTACTTGTCAGACCAAGGATGTAGTTAATAAAAAAAGAATTATCAATTGAGATTTAGTGTGATACTATCTAATAGTCTAATGTCAATTGGTGCAAGGGTGAAAACTAAGCCATACATTGATGTGATGTGCTAATCCGATGTAAAGGTAAGGGTTAGTAAATTATACACACGAAGCCGAACTAAGGTGCTGGGTGAAATTTCCTATTTGGCGGACCAAACACTTAGGGATACTTAACTTACCACTTTGCATGTGATACACTAGGAAATGATTATTATTATTAGAATTACCGCGTTAAGAGCTTATGGGGAACACATACACCTTAGTTTCTCTCTCTCATTTATAACAACAAAGTTTGAATCTTGCTCACCTGTTACTTAAACAATCAATAGTTATTTGTTTCACAAATCCCCCCCTTCACTGACTTGTCTCAGAAATAACTTGACTAAATGGATATAATAGTGAGTTAAGTTTAAGTCTAAACCATATTCCTCATGGGATCGACCCCAACCTACAAGTTGGATTCTTTATTTGACAACGATCGCTTATACTTCTTTAGGGATGTGTAATTTGAGCGTATCAATGATGGCCCTCAATCCTTCAGTCTATTCATAGACCGAGTAGGAGGACCATGTGCAGGTTGTTCTAGGACCACAACCTTGTCTAGAATAGGAGAAGGGGCAGTGGACTGGGGAGTCCTGATCCTAAATGGATCATTCAACCTTTTGGATCGCAGCTCCGCTCTCTCGGCTATCAATAGCTCATCATCCTCAGGCTCAAAAGTGGTAACCCGAGGATCTTGGTGCATACCCTCACTCTCAGAAGTGGTGAGGTGAGTGGCATAAATTCCGTCACTGTCAGAGATGACCACCGGTGACATAGGAGTAGGTGCCTTTCCTTTCCCTTTGCCCTTCCCACCCGTGGTAGGAAGTTTGGTTGCCTTTTCCCTGGATGCAGCTGCATCCTCGTTGATTGTGATACCCTTTGCCCTCTTGCGGGGTGGCATGTCGTGGCCTGCTACCTTTTGTCTAGCCATATCTGCAAAATTTATCAAAAAGAGTTAGAAACAATTCAAGAAAAATGCAGGAAAATAGGTTGAAGACAGACTCGCCGAACCGATCGGTGAGTCTCCGAATCACTTTGGCGAGCCAGATCGGGCTCGCCGAAAGGATTGGCTTAAAATTTTTTCAGAAAAATGGCCAGTCGGTGATGGGAAGGCCCTTTCGCCATCTCGCCGACACCATTCGGCGAATACAAACAATCCCGCCAAAAGTTTCAGTGTATTTTAAGGGTTGGGGACGCAAAAAGGACAATCAAAGAAGACATTTGGCGAGTCACCGAGTGCACTCGGTGAACTCAAGCTTCTCGCTGAAAATTACAGCACTCAAACTTAACATTAGCATGGAAACAAAGGCCATAAAGGGGGATTCGGCGAACCGCCGAGTGGTTCGGTGAGCTCGACCCATCTCGCCAAACTTTCCAACGTGCCTACTTTCAACTTGATTTCCAAAATCAACCCCGCAGCCCCCGAAAATAAACTCAAACCATACACTTATTCAATTAGACTTAGACCCATAAGACCCATGCTGCTGGGTACTCAGACTTCTCCTAGTTTGGCCAAAATTGGCCATTTGATGACTTTATCTCTTAAGAATGACGTCAACCGCTCCATCATTGGGCAAAACATGTTATTTGGAACAAATTTGGGCTACTCATACTTCACCCGACTAGACCCAACACAATTAAGCACAACCCAACAAGATTTCTATCAATTTTAAAGCACGAAACTTGGGAAATTAACAATTAAGCATTATAGGAATGATAATGTAATTAAAACAGGCACACAAGCTCATATTTAAGAACAAACTGATTGCAAATGAGTTTAACCGCTAATTACGAGTTTTAGGGTTCGGAAAACCAACCTTTAACGCCGAATATACGATTTGAAATGCTAGGCGACAAAGATTACCTACTCCAAACACAAGATCGACAACTAGGAAGCGGTAAAAATGTGAAAATGTAGAAAATATAGTGCGGGTGTGATTTTGTAAAGTTAAAAAGTGAGGGAATGTGAAAGAGTTTGAAATCTTAAACCTTTGGCCTTTTAAAAACCGTCCAGTACTCGCCCTTTCGGCGACATTTATTTTCTTCGTTGAACCACTCAACGACACGGTGAGTAGTTACTTACCTCGCCGAGTTTTACAAGACCTTCAGTCAACTTGGGGGTCCAAACGACAGATAAAGTCGGGCTCACCAACTTGTCCATGGGCCCACCGAGTTTTACAGAATCCATCTTTTGATTTCTTGTGCCCAACGACGGTCCAAGTTGGGCTCGCCGACCTCTTCGGTGAGTCACCGACTAGACATTTTGCTCGCCAAACTGCATTTTTCAAACACATTCTACACTTTAACCTGCATAATCAACACACGATTATTATAAAAACAAAAATAGAGTAATAAAAACTTGGGTTGCCTCCCAAGCAGTGCCTTAGTTAACGCTGTGGCACGACGCAAGGCCTCACTCAAACTTCATTTTTGGGGTTTGCCCTAGGATCACTAGACAACCCCTTTTTTTTGTCTCGGGTAGATATGAGACAAGATATGGCCCATTTGGGTCTCCAGTAGCTGAATAGATCTGGAATGAGAAACAATCATCTGATTCAGCATTCAGACATTCTCTCTTATCTCTTTCAACACTCCGTTGTGATCTTTGACTTTGTGGAGAATGAGTGAGAGTACCTTTTCCACTTGTCCATCCTCATAGTTCTTGGACTTTATACGCTCATGAGGAGGAATGCACATATCTCTTTTTTGTACGGCACTTCCAATTCCATGATCTTTCTGGCCAAGAGATCCACCTGAATCAACAGTGTGGACAAATTCTGGTCCTTTCAGTCTCATTGTTGGTCGTAGTCATGTGATCAATGAGTTGGGCTACTATTGCATAAGGTTGTCATATTAGACCACCCAGAGTAAGTTGGTCATCCATTACTCTGTTCCCAGGACCAAGACCTCTATAGAAGCAGTTCGGTAGCATCTTATCTGACATGAGCTGGGCACTGCAACAATAGTGCTTAAATCTTAGCCACAACTCATGAATTGTCTCACCCTCCTGTTGCTTGAAATTTAGGATGTTATCCGTAAGAATCATCATTTTAGAAGGAAGGTGGTCCAGTTGGCTACCATTGTTACAAGGCATGCTCATTTCCTCTGTGCAACAAGTACACAAAAAAAAAAAAACTAAAAGTAAGTAGATTCAACTATGACTAAAAAGAACAAAATTCAACTTCACTAAAAAAATTCTCAAACAACACCACTCCCCAGCAGCGGCGCCATTTTGATTTGAGTAACGTTATCAAAGACAATTCATCTAATTCTAAGCATTAGCGGTCATTAATCAATATGTAACCCAACTAAATGAGTTGGAGTTGAATCCCATAAGGAGCGGTACGTATTTGAGAATCAATTAGGAAGTACAAATATGATCAAATCAATTATTGGAATAGAAATTATCGAATAAAAAATCATTCAAATCAGGGGGTGACACGAATGTCAAATGGGGGTTTTGGTTTTGATTATCAACTACGAACAGTGGCAATCAATATGAGACAACAATAATGAGACGGGTTCTTGGGATGTGATTCGATTATACGCTAATATAGATAATTGGGTAATTGCAACTATTAGAAAATAGCTAGATAATAGTGAGTAAGCTAGGCTATAGAAGAGATAAACTTTCTCTTAAACAATTTATCCCGAATCAAGTTGATTTCTCTCAAACATCAACAAGCAAGAAAAATAAGAACAACCCACACCTTAGTCTATTCACTCTCTCGAGCTAAATGTGTGGGATTAGGTTTATGATTTATTCTCTCGAGCTGAACCCATGTCAACCCAATACCCACAAACCATCAATCAATAAGCTTAGTTTTAAAACCACTTTCTCGAGCAAGCCAAAAACACAAGGGTAAAACTGCATTTGCAACTATAGTTATTAAATTAAACCATATTTAATGATTGAAATCACTTCTAAATAGCATTTAGACTAACAATTAGCAATACCCATAGACTAAATCAACCCATAATCACATAATCACACCCCAAGAATTGGGGTTTTAGCTAGACATTATAAAAAGATAAAAATCGTTACGAAATTGAGTTTCCATCAACTGGGTAAGATTGATATCATCTTTACAATGTTCCAATTCGAAGAATCTTAAAGACCCACTTCCAATTTCTCAAAAGTGAAAAACTTCAATTCTGCAAAGCTAAAGAAAACTAGAGAAAACTTGTCTCACAGTTCAAAACTTAATTAAATTTTATTCTTAAGAGTTATTTATACTAAACTAAAGTTTCAAAAATGTATTTATAGTTGTCAAAAATATGTTGCGAAGAGCCATTTGACGAAGTAAGTTAGGATTGCTGAACCACTCGGCTAGCCGCCCTTTAGTTCCTTTCATCTCCCTTCTGCCTTGAAATTCATCATCCTCAAGGTCTGTAACTTTGGGCGATATGAAAATGCATCGCGGAACCACTCGATGATCCACCGACTGCTCCTTTCTCTCGTCAACTTGGTTCTTTCCTTCAGGGCTTGGCACACTGGAACTTTAGGCGGTCAAATGGCCATTCGGCGACTTGCAAAGTGGACTTGGCAATCACCAGGCTTGCATTTCTTCATTCTTTCAACTCACTTCATTTCTTTTTGCAAATTACTGTACTTGCTTTGTTCCTCAATCCATATACTTGGAAATCAAGGATTTTACATTAGTTATTGGCATAAAATAAGCATTTGAGGACACTAAATTTATATAAATAAAGCCCTAAATGAGTCCAAATCTCGGACTCATCAGGGTGTGATTCCATCTAAAGGGATAGTGGTTAGTGATTCAGGGGTTATGCATATTGAAGAAAAAATGGTTGACCTCTCTTCTTCTTCTAGAGTCTAAGCTTCTCATCTCCATTCTTATCTCTATCGTTAGTTACTTGTTATTTCCATAGTTCCATTGTAATTCAGTAGTTTGGGTATTGCAATTAGGATTCTAAAGTTGTAATTGATTTTGAGTTCTCTTATCAATATAGTGAGCAATTCGAGTTTGTTACACGACCTGTATTGCAAGAGGGATTTCACCACTACTATCAACAACACCACTCTCAACTAAAAAGGATCACTGAGAGAGTTTTAGGGTGAAAGATCATAATCACGATTCATTTGAGAGTTTTGATATAAGAATATGCCTGTCATAACATTATTTTGCGAGCCATTAAGATCAAATCACGAGTTTGAGAGACTGGGCGTACTATGAGACATGAGTGCTTATATGAATAAGTTCATATCATGACGCTTATATCCATAATTTTATGGATAAGATTGAGACCAATGGGCTAAAGTCTTTGCCCGTGATTCTGTAAACTGAGCATAGATGTGAATCTCTCTGAAATGTATAAGCATAGGCCATAGACACAATTTAGATATTAGGAATATCAACAAGATGTTGTAACAACTGAGCATTGTGGAATACGCTAGAGTATGAATGAATCCATATATCACTCTAACTCTTTTTGAACACATCACTATCTGATTTTCAACACTTTACTTGGCTTCTCATCTTATCATTTCTCCCCTAGGTCTGAAGTTGACACTTGAAAGCTATAGATCTATTCCATTATCTCTAAACTTATCTACATTTGCTTTACTCTAATACTCAGGAAAGACTTATCTCATGGCTACTAAACTTTCCATAAGCAGGTACTAAGACTTCTTCTAAGAATTCTTTCTGAGATGCTTCTATTAACCTCTTCTCATTGGCTTATGATGCCTCTTCATCTAACTCTTTAAGGGAAAAATAATGCGTACTTCAGCCTATTCCAGATTGACATCTCAATTATACTCTCTAGGAATACATGAGAACAAGAAACTTAACTGGAACCTCATCTAATTACATACAATCTCTGGTACACCTCTTAATGTTCTTGTTACTCTTATGACTTAGCCACACTTCACCGCCCTTATCTAAAAGTTAGGATCTCTCACTTGTACCACTCATATTCTTTGTAGCTAACATCTCAATTCCTCACCTACTTTATGTCAAGTCTACCAGATCAAATCTCAAGACTAACATCATCACCCTCTGTTTCCATTCTTTTGATCGTGAAGCTCATCTCAAATTCAAGCTTAATGTTTATTACTAATCCCGGATATCAATATAATTGCTCGCTTACTATACTAACTTACAACTACTGGATAAGATTACGAAATACTCACATACTAAAACATCATGAAAAGTAGTCAATCTTTACCTCTCACTCTTCATGCTTACAATTTACCATCACACTTCCTTTTGAGTTATAAATTTTGACAATCTTTTAAAGCCCAAATACGGTTCATAATAATCAAGTTTTGCTATTCTTGATAATGAAACTTTATTAAATATCACTTGGTATTGAATCAGAGATGGAAATTTCAAGAATTAGGTTGTAATAATGACATTTTAACCATTAAACTTACTGTGATAAAGTTATAATATATGACATAAACTCACTGAATTAGTTGTTCCTTCTTCCTCTCTGATTTAATAGATAGATATTTGCTAGAAAGTATTGGATAAACTTAGATATGGATCCAAAAATGATTTAAATATAACTCTTTTACCATAATGGGAAGAGATCCCATTACATTAAAATGTATATTTTCATTTTTAAAAAAAATATAATAAGACAATCTGCAGTTAATTCCTGATCTTCTTTCTTCTTTTCTTTTACCACTATGTTTAAACACATTGTTCTGATTAGTATTTTTTGAAATTATTTCAGATTTCCCCCTCAAAATGAGTTTAGAAAAATATTCAATATGCGTCAAGTAACATGTTGGTGAGTATTACACATGGATAAAAACAAGTTTAAGAAAAATTTAGTTTTTAATATATTTACAAAAAACATAAAATTTATAATAAATATGATTTTTTCTGGAAATTAAAATATACCAATTTTTAAAAACTTTCTTAATTACTTGGTTGAGTAAGAAAAGCATTTTTTTAAAAATAATTTTTTTAAAAAAAACTTTTATATTAAATGTCATAGATAAAAGGAATTCCTTCTAATCCAAAGACAAATAGAATCAAGTTATTATGATTTGTATACAATGTGTCTGTAAACCGAGCAAACAATACCAAGTAGTCAGATAAGTAGAGGAGCTTGACTGGCTGACAATTGTGAAAAAATAAGGAGATACCTGTGTATAAACAAGAATTAAGAAAAGTAAAAAGACACCAGCCTCTCAAAATTTTGTATGTATTACTATTTATTATGTACTCCTGATGTGTTGTGTTGTCTTTGAAAGTTTTAAAAAACATGTTATCTCCAACTACTAATTAATCGATCAAAACGAAATCAGCCTTGTGTATGAACATGTTTTTCATTGTAATTAAATGAACTTATCTGCAATCCTTCCCAAAGCACCTGCAAGCATGTTAAGAACAACTACTAAGTTATCAACATGGTCCTTTCTTTGCTCCCTATCCTGTTCAAAATGCATATTCTGAGCTTCAAGTTTCGAGCTCACCATTTTTTCATTCCTCTCCAGTTCTCTCACTAAATGATGCTGAACATTCCTTGATTTTTCATCATTTGTATATGAGTCATTTTGCTTTATTTTCCTTCCTTTCTAACCTCTTCCTTTATCAACTCCTCGAGTGGTAGGTTTTCTTGTACCTGTTTATGTAGGAGAAACTTGAGAGAGTGGCTGATGTGGTTGCTCTAGAATAGGAGCCTCATTCATTGGTGGTAAATCTGAAAATAACCCATCATCCTGTAAAACAACACTTTTTCCACTATCAAACAAAACTTCTGATCCGAAAGCCAAAACCGACCCTTCTTTATTACCATTTCCATTATCAATCATAACAAACACTTGTCTATCAAAATCATTCCTTATCATTCATAAGGACTCTGTTTCTTCTTTTATCTGAGATTCCCACTCTATAATCTTCTTAAAATCCCAAGCCAAATTACTCCATCTCTTCTGGCATTGAATTGGTCCATGATTCACCCCTTGTGTTTTACAGTAGGAAGAAACAAAATCCCACTTTGCTTCAACTGTTGAACCAAATTCCAGACCTCCGGTTCGGGCTCGATGGATCTGGTTTTCAACCACCCTTTTTCCCTCTATGAGAATGAGAATTATTTTTCTGGTCCAACAAGGGAGCCTCAACAATTTATTGGCATCGTCGACGCCATTGATGGATTTTTGACGGCCATCGGAGTCGATAGATGGAATTAGGATCAATTTCTTAAGGTTCTTACTTTTTGAAGCCATGTGAGTTAGTGGAGGAGAGGAATTATAATAATAGAGTTTTGAGTAGGAAGGTCTATGTTGGAAGAAGAGGCAGAATGTTTAAATGGAAATGGTAATATTCATCTAATGGTCTAAGCCTTTGGTTATTTATAATTCTTGTTTCTAATATGTGTAAGAAAACACATTTGTTATTATTTGTCACTTCATTGAAACACATATCACTCTTAAATTGTAAATAATAAAGTTATCTTCATTTTAATTGAGACATAAAATACAAAATTTTGAGTGACTAAAAATATATATTTTATAATTAAAAATATGTAAATGTAGTAGAGAAATCAAAATATAAGTAAACATAAAAATTAATCAAATAAATTCATAAATTAAAATTATATTTTTATAGTGCAATTTTTAAAATAAAAAATATGAATAATAATCATAAAAAAAGGAGTAGTGAAGGTTGTGAATGTTATAATACATGATATTAAAATAATGTGAATATACATAAAAGAGAAAAATGATGTATGAGAAGGGTTTAAAAGGATATTTGTGTCATTATCACGACCTAAACCGCCATGAGTGGAACCCACACTAAAACCTCGGTGGGAGAACCAATTACCCAAATCAACCCGTATACAACTAAACAACTAACAGAGCATTTTAATGTATAGACCAAGTTTTATAGAAAAATATCATCACTAGAAACATTTGTGGAAATAGACCCCTAAAACCTGAAAGTCGTGTAACGAAATATCTACATAGTCTAGGATATGGGAAGGCAATCCCAAAATAAAATGAGTCTAGATCTGAAACAGTATACTAGAGAGAAAAGATAAGAGCAAGCGCAATATCAGTACACAAAAATCAAAAGTGTACTGATAGGATCATCAGTCAGCTCCAAGCATACGAAATATGAACAAGTAATTGAAACTTAGTAAAGCAATACAACACACAAATATATCATTCAAGCCAAAACACAAAACATGACTCCTAGTCATCACCCTGGCTTAATAACCACAACAAGCATGTCCCACATCATTACAATAAATAAACCCATTTAATTCATGGAACCAACACACATCAATGCAATGCATGTCATCACCAACATCCAAACAATAATGTCTAAGAAACCAAATTTACAAATCTAGACTCACTTAACTCCTAGAGCATAGAAAACTAACCTAGAATACAATTGGTCTTGACTAAGGCCTTTGACCCAACAATATTCCAAATACCGCAACAAAAAAGATCATCATAGTAACCTAAAAACTTAGGAAACAAAGTTAAATATTAGGAATCAATGGTAGGAAGATTAAATCAAGAATATTAACCTTTATAAAAGGTACTATACAATTAAACATTAAGTACCTCTGATGTCAACCTACAACTATAACAAGAAACTAAGGTTCGATAGCCTAATATGAGGTAGGGATCATTGTCAAGGATAAGGGTCTATTTAGAGTGAATCCTCGTAGTATCAAAGCAACCCAAGGTCCCCTCTCTAACGTAGGGGTAACATGAAATAACAATTACTATAATAAGAAATTATGATAATTAAAGCATCCTTAAGAACTCATACTAAGGCATGCATGCACCAAAACTACTCTAAAGCCTCAAATGCTTATTCTGAGAGGCTATCCACACTAGACTAAGCTGGGAATTACCTACCTAAGTTAAGGATCCAATAACACAATGCTTGTCTGAAGCTCCTACAAGAGTCAAGAAAAAGGAACAAGAAAATAGCCCTAAGCTCTCCATATAAACCCCTACACCAATCCTAGTTCTACAATCGACTGAGGCATAACAGGAATGCAACCAATCCACTCCTAGAATGATATCAAAGTCTACCTTTTCTAACTCTTCAAGATCTGCTGAGGTGACTTTCTGGGAGACTGTGATAGGGCAATTTCTGTATACCCGTCTAGCTATAACTGGATCACCGACTAGAGTAGAGATTGAGAAGGGTTCTGAGAGAGTTTCTGGACTAACATCAAACTTAGCTGCTATATAAGGAGTTACAAAGGAAAGAGTAGCCCTTGGTTCTAACAAAGTATAAACATCGAGATCAAAGACTCGTAACATACCAGCGACTACATCAGGAGAATCTTCCTGTTCCTGGCGAGCCTGAAGATCATAGAGCCTATTTTGGCGCTATCTGCCACCTGTACCAGAAGAGTTACACTGCTGAGTTGGGCGACCTGCTAGTGCTGCTGAAGTTGTAGACTGGGATCGATTATCATTGCCTCCTTAACCCTGCTTAGAAGGACAATTCCTCAATCTATGACCAGACTAACCACACCCAAAACATCATTCCTTTCCTGCAAGGCACTCGCCCAGATGGTTCTTACCACACTTAGGGCAAGTTGGGTAGGTTTTGGTAACTGTAACACTCCCCTGAACTTAGAGCCTGATGCCCTATTTTTCTGATCATTACGGAACATAGAGGATGGAATAATAGCTAATGAAGGTGCTGGAGTTGAAAATTTTTGTTGCCCTTGCGTGCAATTTCCACCACCTGATTTCTGTTGAGAATACTCACAGTATATAATCCTAGCCTTCTTTTTCTCCTTGGCTTATTCCTTAAGCTTATCACCATCAACCTGCTGAGCGTGAGTCATAAGCCTAGAGAGGCTCATATCTCCCAGCAACATAGCAATCCTACATTCTGTTTTCACCAAGTCTGATACTCCATAAAGAAACTTCTTCATTTGGGCCTTCGAATCAGCCACCATGTGAGGAGCATACCTGGAGAGTTGGTTAAACTTGAGCCCATACCCTTAGACTGTCATGCTACCTTGCCTTCAGTTCATAAATTCCTGAGCTTTTGCCTCCCTTAGCTCTCTTGGGAAAAACCTATCCAGAAAGGTCTCACTAAAGCAATCCCAAGAGATAGAAGCTGCATCTGTACCCCTGTTATCCTTCTACTGAGTATACCAGATATGAGCTACATCCTTAAGTTGGTAAGATGCTAACTCAACCCGATCATTCCTAATTACCTGCATCACTTCAGAGATCTTCTTGACCTCATCAATGAAGTTTTGGGGATCTTCTCCAACCTGCGATCCTAAGAACTTTGGTGGATTCATCCTAACAAAGTCTCACACTCTGGCTGCAACTGACCCAACATTAGCATTTTCTGGAACTGGAGCCCGGTGGTTATTATCGTTGGCCACACTCTGAGCCAACATCTGAATGGCGTTCCTAAACTCTACATTCTAGAATTCTTGATCTGGGCAGGAGGAGTTGCATTTGTGTTCCTGGCATTCGCATTTCTGGTGTTAGCTGTACGAGTAGGCATGATCACACTGAAACGTAGAACATCGAGTTAGAATGGAATTAGATAATACCTTACGTACGATAAGAGTAACAAGAAAATGAAGATTTTTCCTAAAACACTTCATAGCCTCCCTCTCATTAGATGTAGTGGACTTCACACCCATGAAAAGGACACTACTTAGTGTGGCTTTTCAGACATCCTAGGACTCTTAAACATAAGGTTTTGCTACCAAGTTTGTCACGCCCCGAGGCTAGCCCCTGAACGCGGACACGGGACCTAGGATCACAAGTGACCCCAAGCTAACCCTGCTAGTATGACATGAGCATACTAAGAATAATAATCACTTATTCGGAAACTAATCATAAGTAAATATGAAATGATGGGGAATACCCATATACTAAATCTGAATATATGATAACTAAGAGCTTAACAACAACTGGAACGTCAAACTCAAATGCTAAAGCTGAATCTAACTATGTCTGAAAATAGCCTCTAACTAACTAGAAGTTCTCGGACATGCCCAAGCTAAATTTAGCAAAACTAAAACTAAAGACTAAACGAATAAAAGACAATCATGTCACTCATCCTCGAAAAATAAGAACTCATCACTGATACTGCTGAACTGGAGATCGGGAACCGATCTATGCGTGATCTGGAAGCTGAGAACCTAAACCTACATCACGAGAAGATGTAGCGCAGAGTATGCGTCAGTACTTGAAAGGTACTGAGCATGCATGATAAGTAAGCTGAATAATAATCATAACTGAACCAAATCATATACTGAGCAATAATATGATATAGACATGATACTGAACTGAGAATAATGAACATAAAATATCTGAATTCAATGACCAAATTTATAACATGCTGAGACTGAATATTGAACTGTATTGATAATATGGCGAATGCAATAGAGTCTGACTGAACTGTGGGAGCTACCAATAACGAAAGTAAAACCACATGAGCTAAATGTGGAGTCCGGTGTATACACCCCATCGAGAGGACCCAATACACCCGGCCAAAGGTGTAGAGGCTTGCTGGCGTGATCACTACAATGATGCCTACAGAGGGGACTTACACCCTACATGGCTCGTAGTTTTGAGACTGTTTGGGTACACTGAACCCTAGTCCAACTTGGTATTATGCTACTCCCAATGGATTAAGTGATTAACACATCATGACTTAATTACTATGATATAATGGATAGCTCAAAATGACATGCAAACTGAGAATGCGCATAAATAACTGATAATGACACAACTGAACTGAGGCATGTATATATGAAATAACTGAAATATTTGTCCTATCATATGTAATTCAAGAACTAAAGAACTACATAGCTAGGGTTCTTAAAGCCATGCAATAGACTGGATATTAACATACTAATCTAATTTAGATCATTCTAATAGCTACTAACCCAATAATGCTAACATTCAAGAAACCCTAGGTCTAGTCATAAAAAGGGAATAGAGAAACTGACTGAAAACTAGGGACCTAATAGGTTAAAGGAACCCACTAGTAAAATCCCACGTACCTGGTGACGAATTCCACAGAGAAATCTTTCGATTTCGGGGCTGGAACTGGAGGAAACTTGTTGCGTTCTTGAACTTAGGGTTTGTCGCTTCTTTCTCTCATTTCGCTCTAATTTTTCTAAGTTTCATTAATGATTTGACTTAGGTAAGTTTTAGTTATGTTTCTAGGCTTAAACTGACTAAAACCTTATAATTTAGGGTCTAAACGCGTAGTTTAGAGGGTCAAATGAATAAGAAAAAAACCAAAAGACCCCCAACTTAACTGCTGTCGGAGTGACTAACGGACAGGACTGACGAACCGTCGAATGAATGACAGTATCTGATGGTTGATGGACGTTCGTAATTGAAGCTGAGCTTCTAAGTCATTGATCCACGGACACGAACCACGGTCCGTGACCTGACCTACAGACTGTAGGTCCGGCCGTGGGTCAAAACTTATCTAAATTTTCAAGTAGAGTTATGGGGGGAGACTACAGGTATGAACCACAGACCACCAGCACGGACCGTGGGTCACCCTACGGTCTATAGGTGGTTCCCGTAGATGGCACCTGTAGATTCTGAAATCTGTAATTTGGTTTGCTTCGGATACGGGGAGTTACATTGTTGTTCATTTTTCCATATTTCCTTATACTAATTTATCATTTATAGTGTTTATAAGAGGAAGATTGTACAATGGACATGACTATTGTGACTGGACAAGCATAACTTAAAAAAACGTAGACTTTTTTTATCATGATAGTGAAACTTGATTAACTGTAGGGAATCTCATCCCCAGAATACTTCTCCTTATAATTGCCTTCAACTAACCTTGAGCTCATATCAAAAACAACCTAATGCATCATGCATTTGTTCACATGTTAACAACGCAACATTCAAGACTAATACTATAACCCCTCTATGGACTCCTATTAACCAATCCTTCTAAGAATTCCTCATTCCCTTGTCACTTCTACCAACTGAAATTTTGCTCATTACTACCAGGAAACTGACTTATTACTCATCGTAAAACCTTATTTCCTTTTTCCTCCACATCCATAACCTCAGATGGAATAAATGCACCATCACTATCACAATAAGAAACAACAATCCTCTTCTCTATCATTACTCAACTACTATCGACAACGTCACTTATCAAAACATAAAAAGGGTCACTGCAAAAGCTCTAGAGAGAAAGATCATAAGCACGACTCATTCGTGCATTCTGATATAAGAATATGAATGACATAACATTATTTTGCTTGCCATTAGGATCAAATCATGAATTTGAGAGACTGAACATACTAGGAAACATGAGCGCTTATATGAATAGGTTCATATCATGAGGCTAAATCCATAACTTTATGGAGTAAAACTGGAATCAATGGGCTAAACTCTTTGCCCCTCATTCTCGGAACTGAGCATAGATGTGAATCTCTCTTAAAGGTATGAGAATAGGTCATGAACACAATTATGATATTTGAACATCAGTAAGATATTGGAATAACTGAACATTGAGGAATACACAAGATTAAGAATGGATTGATATATCTCTAAAACTCTTTTTGAACACATCACTATAAGATTCTCCATACTTGACTTGGTTTCTCATCTTATGATCTCCCCCTTAGGTGTGAAGCTGACACTTTAAAGCTATGAATCTATTTCATCATCTCTAAACTGGTCTACATTTCATTTACTCTAATACTCGGGAAAAGCTTATCTCATGTCTATTGAACTCTCATGCGCATGCACTAATATTCCTTCTAAGTCTTCTTTCTTCGATGCTTCTTGTAACTTCCCTTGGCTTCTACAAATGACTTACTATAACTATTACCCATATTGACTTATAAAGCCGATTAATCTAACTCTTAAGGGAAAATAATACTTACATCAGCCTATCCCAATTGGCAGCCCAAATATACTATCTAGGTACACATGAAAAAATATTAACTTAATTGGGACCTCATCTGACTACGTACGATATCGGGTACACCTCTTAATGCTCTTGTTACTCTAATGACTTAGCAACTATCCCTTGCTCTAATCTAAGAGCCATAATACCACACTTGTACCACTCACATTCATTGCAAACTAACACCATAATTCCTCACCTACTCGACGTAAAATCTAACAGATCACATTTCAAAACTAACATCATCCCCCTCATATTGCCATCCTTTTTTTAATCACAACACTCATCTAGAATTCAAGCTTACTGTAAATTACTAAACACAAATACAAATATAATTGCTCACATCTTATACTACTTACGACTACGAGATAAAATTAAGAAACACGTACCCACTAAGACCTCATGACAAGTAGTCAATTTTTACCACTACGTCTGCATACTTACAGATAACTGCAACATTCTTTTTCACAACTTAAGTACTATTTACCCACTTACTATAATTCGTTACTTAATTAGTTTTATAACCTTCAAAATACTATGGGGCTCTCCTTTCAAAAATCATAAGCCTAGCATGTATCTATCACCTCATGAATACTCTTCTCCTATATTCAACACATATACTTGGTCTTCACTAACACAGTGGAATTTACATAAACTTCTTTCCAATTAAAGTACACTCTAACTCTTCATAACTAGTAACTATCCATCTAACTTCTATCATGAACTCTATACAAAATTATTATTCTTTAGTGTACTCATAAAGAAAACTCATCATTTATAACTGACTAGGTATTTGACTGCAATCACATAATTTGCCTTATTACTATCTCCCTTTCTTAGATGACTGAACCTCTGCATGCATTCTTCTAACTTGGGGGCACTTCTATTTCTACTAGCTCATAATATCTCAACTTACACTATCTTTCAGGTGAAGATACTACCCAAGCACTCTAAAACATGCTTCCTCATAAGGGTCTCAAATAAAATAGGGTTTAGAGAAGAGAGTTTATCTCGCTTTTAGCTCAAATGCACGATTCATATGAATATAGGTGCATTCTTTCGAATCTCAATAGTTAAACTAACTCACATGCTTCTCTGAAGCCCCTCTGTAGTCTCACGACTTCCTCAAGAGTTTTGTTGAGAGTTACTCATCGATAAGGATATGACTTTACTTTTCAACTACCTTGAGTATGAGGGGTAGTCAAATGGATATATGAGAAACAGTCGAGCTAGAAGAAACTTTCATAGATTTAAACTCTATCAATGAACATGAGTAGAAGAGAGTGAAGTGTTTCCTAATTGTTGTAGCCTCCTAATTCTAGATGTGGCGCGCTTCACACTGATAAAAAAAACTCTACACATACGGCTTCATAGACACCCTAGGACTTTTGAACCTTGTGTTTTGATACCAAGTTTGTCACGCCCAGAGCGTACACCCTAGGTGTAACTGGAACTCGAGAACCATTTTTTATCCCCGAGCGAAGCCTTGGCCTGGCTATATGACTTACATGACACTAAACCATATGTGGAAGCTTAAAATAGGTGAACAATTAGACATTCAAAAGAAGTCTTAAAACATAGTCTTTTCAAAATACTTAACATGAGTTATAAAATAACAAAACATCATGAGAAAACATTGGAAAACATCTAATACCATCTGTCTATTAAGCCTCTAACAACATACGATATGTCGGGACAGGACCCATTGTTGGTGTTTTTAAAAAATAGGGCAGCACGAAAAGATAAAAAATCTCTCTCAATATTTATTAAGCATAACAATGCTTTAAATATCCACTTGACAACCTAATCTGCAGAAAATCTGCATAACAAGAATTTAAATATACTAAATAATCTCAACAATTAAAACAACCTAACAAATATTTAAAATTCAAATTCATCCTAAAACTAGTTAACTTATTAATTTTTTTTTAAATGACTGGAGTAACTAAAAGCAAACTCAATACTGCTCCTTTTCGTTAGATAATGCAATTTAAAAAAGTTGCTCCACAATTTTTTCTTCTACAACTTGTGCTTGAAGATTGATCTTAAGCTTGCACACTTTTGTAACATGACCGGCTTGTTTGCAATTTCCATATATTGTATTAGGTCTCCACCAACAAAAATTTTCCAAGTGTGATTTTATTTTGCGGCATTTGTAAAGAGGATAATTATCTTTTTCTTTTCTGTTTTGTGCATAAAAAGCATTCTCAGTAATATTATCTTGCCTGAAGGCTCGTCTTTACTCTTGTGCTTGAAGAGCACTGATCTTAGGCATATTTATATGCCAACGTTATCGATATTTTCCCACTATGAGATTTAATTGAAGAATAATCTTAAGTCAATTAGCATAATTTTGTTTAACTTGTGATGATTGTGCACTAAAACACATGATTCGATGTTTCACGGAATTTTGAGAAAGTTGGAGTCGATTTGGAGAAAGGAGAAGCAAAGACGTGCGAAAATAGGCTAAGGCTGGAAGTACCAGGAGAAGCAAAGACGTGCGAAATTAATTCTTGGTTATCGTTTAAGTTACTTTTATATTCTTGTTTCAATATTTCTTGACTGGCCATCTAGATATAAATATATTGTCTATTCTTAAAATCGAGAGGGGCGAGAATAGATAGACCAAAAATATAGAAAGCTCGATCATCCATTGAGTTGATATGTGTTTAGGAGTGACGCCCGGACAAACAACTTGATTGGTTATGAAATACGATAAAATATAAATGCTTGCCAATTAGGCATGTCTATCCTTGCTCAACGAAGTAGTTAGAACAACTAAATAAAGTAAGCGACTAGAGGTCGAGAGACCCGACTCATACAATTAACCCTGTAAACCAATCATTTGATAACCGAAATTAGTTCTCTGCCTAAAAGATGATACATGAGATCCATTGCATGTTGCAACCTTGGAATTTTCTTTTTCTTGCTTGAAACATCATCTTAAAGTCGTTCACATTTAGTTACTTTTATTTATTGCATAATTCGTAATAGTAGTTAAGAATCATCCAACTCTTTTAAACGGTTACTTTTGTTTGATTGTGGAATTTAGTTGTTAAATATAAGTCCATCACAAGTCCCTTGGGAACAAAAACTCATTTCTAAAAGAAACTATATTACTTGTGCAACCACGTACAAGCTCCCCAATATACACGCAAGTGTACGTGGTTGCGCATGTTTTTGGCGCCGCTGCCGAGGACTTAGAAATTGATTTGTATTTGATCTTGTTAAGTCTATAATTAGATTGTTCAAGTGCTAATAACTTTATCTTAGCTCTTTTGTATTGCAGGCACTTGACTCTTAAGTCTGGCTCAGAAAGGAGAACTTGTCGAACCATACAGCGAACACGAAAGAGCTTTACGTCGACGCAGAAAAATGGCTAATCTGGGACGTCAAGGAGAATTGGGGTTGGGTCTTCAGGAACACAATGAGGGTAACAACCATCAAAACGTGAACAACTAAGAGGACTTGAATAACCAAGAAGTACCCCCTATCATACTTTCAAGACCAATCTGTGACGTGGCAGTCCCACTCATAGCCAATGTGGCGTCTAGTATAAGGAAACTACCACCGGGTGGCAGATTTGAACTAAAACAGAACATGGTACATCTTATCCACTTAATGGGGCAATTCACCGGACTTCCCCATGCGGATCCTCAAATCCACATTCAGAATTTTCTGGAAATAAGTGATACATACATTTCGAATAGAGTATCATCAGATTATGTGAGGCTAGCGTTGTTTCCAATCTCGTTATTGGGAGCCGCCAGGTAGTGGTTAGACCAAGAGCCACCAAATTCTATCACTACATGGGATTATCTAGCAAAGAAGTTCTTGAGTCGATTTTTTTAATCAAGTAAAAACTCGCGGTTGAGGAAAGAAATATTGAGCTTCACATAAAAAAATGGGGAGAATATGTACCAAGCATAGGTCGTTTCAAACAATTGTTAAATGCTTGTCCACATCACTACCAAGCTAATGAGGTACTTGCTCATACTTTTTATGAGGTTTTGGATTATAATGCAAAGGAACTTCTTAATAGTGCAACAGGTGGACAACCGTTAGCGAAAACGTGTGACGAGCTATTTGATATCCTAGATAAACTCTCCGAAGGAAACCCTGGTTATGAAGGAGAAATAACAAGACCCCTGACATAAAGAGCCGCAAGAATCTTAGATGTAGATCAAGCTACTGCAATAAATGAAAAACTAGATGCGATGCAACAAAACATGACCATGCACTTCAAACAAATATCCCTAAATCAAGCATCAGTGAATGTTATACAATAAGCAGCGAGTTGGTGTGGAGTTTGTGATAGTTGAGCACATGAAACTGAACTCTATTAGTCAAATTTGGATTATGTAAACTATGTGGGGAATGCCCAAAGAGGTGGAGGTCAGCAAAACTATGGTAATACCTATAACTCCTGTTGGAGAAACCATACTAACTTCTCATGGGCTGGGAACCAAAACCAAGCATAGGGGGCCAACCAATACCGCTCACAAGGGACGGGACAACAATACCAAAATCCTAGCCAAAACGTAAATCCAAGTGCACCGAAAGAGGGGATGACCAACGAAGAGTTACTCCAACAACTTATGGCAGAAATCGGTACAAGATAAATGCTTGGATAGATAAACATGATGAGAACATAAGAAACATCCAAATGTCCCATATGAGTTTAGAAAAGCAAGTTGCACAAGTGGCTAATGCACTTAACTTGCATCCTCAAAGAGGTTTGCCCGGTGATACTGAACCCAATCCCAAGCAACTGAATACGGTGAGTACTAGAAGTGGGTTACAACTAGAGGAACTAGCTCCAAAGAAGAGAGATATTGAGGTAATCACTAAAGAAAAGAAAGTAGAAGAGGTGGTAAAGAGCCCCAATGTTGAGAAGTCCATTCCTCAAATAAGACCACCCGCTTTGTTTCCACAAAAGCTTCGAAAGCAAAGTGAAGACGAATGCTTCGGTAAGTTTCTCTCTCTCCTTAAACAGGTTCATATTAACCTACCTTTGGTTGACATTTTGCAGGGAATTCCCAAGTATGCTAAGTATGTGAAGGAGATTGTGGCTAACAAAAGGAGGCTCATGAAATATGAAACGGTAGCACTTACTGAGGAGTGCAACTCTAGAATTCAGAATAAATTGCACAAGAATTTAAAGGATCCGGCTAGTTTACTGTGTAAATTACAATAGGGAAAAGTGTTCATGCACAAGGGTTGTGTGACTTAGGTGCAAGAATTAATCTTATGCCTTCATCATTGTATAAGAAACTTGGGTTGGGAAATCCAAAACCAACCACGGTCATTCTCCAACTCACCGATAGGTCTATTTCTAGGCCAGAGGGGGTAGTAGAGGATGTGTTAGTATAAGTAGGTTCATTGATCTTTCCGGTGGATTTTGTGGTTTTAAACTTTGAGCCTGATCCTGAAGTTCCATTCATTTTGGGGCGTCTGTTCTTAGCTACGGGGCGGGCATTGATTGATGTAGCAGCAGGGCAGTTAATTATGAGGGCACATGATGAGGTTGAAGTGTTTGATGTCTACCGCACCTTGAAATTACTATTTATCTATAAAGAGTTGTCTACCATTACAGTTGTATATCTCGCAGTAGAATTGCAGCTCAATGCATCCGAGGATCCTTTAAAAAGAGTGTTGGTAGGACATGATGTAGATAGAGATATTGAGGATCAAGAGATAGAGTCTTGCTTGAATCTAGCAGCCCTAGAAATACACGAACGCAGAGTAGAGCCATTGGATCGTGAGTTAGGGCCTCCACCCAAACCCTCAATCGAAGAAGCACCTAAGTTGGAATTGAAATCTCTGCCTGCTCACCTAAGGTATGCGTATTTGGGTACTAATGAAACATTGCCCATAATACTCTCTGCAGAATTGTCTAAAATACAAGTTGAAGCGGCATTGAGAGTCCTAAGGCGGACAAAGAAAGCTATTGGAAGGCAGATGACTAATATTCATGGGATTAGTTCGGCGTTATATATGTACAAAATCTATATGGAAGAGGATCACAAACCAAGTGCAGAACATCAACATAGACTAAATCTTGTGATGAAATAAGTGGTGAGAAAGGAAGTAATAATGTGGCTAGATTTTGGAATTGTGTACTCGATTTTTGATAGTAAGTGGGTAGGTCATGTGTAGTGTGTTCCCAAGAAGGGAGGTATGGCAGTGGTAAGGAACGAGAAATATGAGTTGATTCCCACTAGAGAAGTCACCTGATGGAGAATTTGTATGGATTACCGGAAGCTGAATGATGCCACCCGAAAAGATCACTACCTAGTTCCCTTCATTGATCAGATGCTTGACCGACTAGCAGGGCATGAGTACTATTGCTTCTTAGATGGGTATTCCGAATATAATCAGATTTTGATTGCGCCAGAGGATCAGGAAATGACCACGTTCACATGTCCCTATGGTACCTATGCTTTCAAACACATGCCATTTGGACTTTGTAATACACCGGCGACTTTTCAAAGGTGTATGCTGGCCATTTTTCATGATATGGTGTAGAAATTTGTAGAGTTGTTCATGGATGATTTCTCTATCTTTGGGAAGTCTTTTGAGGTATGTTTCCAGAATCTTGATAAAGTACCTACTAGATGTGAAGACATCAATTTAGTACTAAATTGGGAAAAGTGACATTTCTTAGTTCGAGAGGGTATAGTATTGGGTCATAAGGTGTCGAAATCAGGATTATAGGTAGATAAAGCCAAGGTGGAAGTTATTGTAAAATTGCCCCATCCTATCTCTATAAAAGGGGTACGAAGTTTCCTTCGATATGTAGGTTTTTACCGAAGATTTATCAATGATGTTTCCAAAATTGCAAGTCCTATGTGCAGTCTTTTGGAGAAGGAGGTGAAATTTGAATTTGATGACATGTACTTGAAAGATTTTGAAATGTTAAAAAGGAACTTGATTGAGGCTCCCATCTTAATTGCTCCTAATTGGGAATTAACATTTGAACACATGTGTGATGCAAGCGACGTAGCAGTGGGTGCAGTGCTGGGACAAAGAAAAGATAAGGTGTTCCATTCGATCTATCATGCAAGCAAGACCCTGGATTTTGCAGAAGCTAATTACATAGTGATTGAGAAGGAGATGCTAGCTCTAGTGATTGCCTATGACAAGTTCAGATCGTATTTGGTGGGTACCATGGTGATTGTTTTTACTAACCATGTAGCTATTAGCTACTTATTCAACAAGAAGGATGTTAAATCAAGGTTGATTCGGTGGATAATGCTTCTCCAAGAATGTTACCTTGAGATCAAAGATAGAAGGGTACTAAGAATCAAATAGCTGATCATTTGTCTAGGTTGGAAGATTTTTCACATGTACATAAAGGGGAATAAATTCAGAAAGAGTTTTCGGATGAACAGTTAATGGCTTCAGATATCTCTCAAGTGCCTTGATATGAAGATATAGTGAATTTGATAGTAAGTGGAGAGAACCCTCCGGATGCAACTACTTAACAAAAGAAAAAACTAACTCATAATGCTAAGTTCTATATTTGGGATGAACCATTCTTATTCAAGCAAGGAGTGGATAAGGTGGTGAGAAGATGTATTCGGGAGTATGAGGTAAAGAAAGTGCTCAAAATTTTTCATGCTAGCTCATATGAAGGTGACCATGGAGGAGAGCGCACGGCACATAAGGTACTACAATCTGGTTTCTTTTGGTCCTCTTTATTTAAAGATTCTATTGCTTTTGTGAAGGGTTGTGATAAATGCCAAAGGTTGGGTACGATATCAAGAAGACATGAGATGCCGCTAAGTAACATTCATGAGGTGAAGTTTTTTTATGTGTGGGGTATTGCCTTCATGGGTCCCTTCCCGCCATCCAATGGAAACCAATATATCCTTGTGGCAGTTGATTAAGTGAGTAAATGGGTTGAGACTATAGCTCTGCCCTCAAATGATTCAAGGGTCGTGATTCAGTTCATCAAGAAGCATATTTTTACTCGGTTTGGAACTCCTAGGGCGATCATAAGTGATGGAGGTAAGCATTTCATTAACCATCTAGTGAAAATATTCTTGCTAAGTATGGTATTTTTCATAAGGTTGATACGGCTTACCATCCTCAAACAAGTGGGCAAGTGGAATTTTCGAATAGACAGGTAAAGAAAATCTTGTAGAAAACGGTCCATGCTCAAAGAAAGGATTGGTCGGAGAAGTTAAATGATGCATTGTGGGCATATAGGACTGCAAATAAGACACCCATCGTGACTTCTCCCTATCACATAGTGTTTGGTAAAGCATGTCATCTTCCGGCAGAATTAGAACACCAAGCTTATTAGGCAATAAATAAGATAAATCTTGACCCGAGTTAGCTGGTAAGAAGAGAGTGGATAAATTACATGAACTGGAGGAGTTTAGGCTCCATGCATATGAGAATGCCAAGCTCTACAAAGAAAAGATAAAAAGGTGGCATGACAAACACATAATTCCTCGCACTTTCCCTCTAGGAGAAAAGGTACTACTCTTTAACTCTAGATTAAGGTTATTCCCCAGAAAACTAAGGTCTAAATGGAGTGGTCCTTCAAAGTGGTAAGAATGACACAACAAGGTACCGTTAAACTTATAGGTGAACATGGCCCAACGTTCTTGGTGAACAGGCAAAGAGTTAAGCACTACTTTGGGGAAGATGTGGATCATGATCGTTTGACTCTTGAGCTAAATGATGAATGATCCAACGTTAAACCAAGCGCTACACGGGAGGTAGTCCGTGAGCAATATGTAATTGATAGGTAGTTTGTTTTAAATTTTGATTTTTTGTTTTAGCGTAGTTAAAATTCTTAGAATCTATGAAGTATTTTTGTTTATTAGTTTTTTTTTAGATAAATAGGATTTTCATTATTTGTAACTTAGTTTGGAATAGTGGAAAGAATAAAAATAGGAGGGGGCGTACTGTCTGGCGCGTCGCGCCAAGAAGAAAACTACAGAGAATATTTCCTAGCGCTCTGAACGGCGTGCTGCGCCAGAGCCCTGCCGACAGACGCGTCCCCTTGGCGCAACCAGGGAACATCGCGCCACCAACGCGCCTACACGCAATTTTTTTTACCACACCAGGTCACCTGACCCACAACCCATTCCAACCCCTCTTAAATCCCCAAAACCCATTCAACGGCCATATTTCCTACATCCCAACTGACCAAGACCACTAAAATTCCCCAAACCCTTTCACTTCTTCTTCTTTCTTCATCCCCTTATCTCTTCTATTAAAATCCCAAAACAACCTTCTTTCTCCCACATTTCACTATAAAAACCCCCATTCCACCATTCCACCTCCCTCCAACTCTTTCTCTCTAAATTTTTCTTCTTCTTTCCCCTCCACATTGCCCAAAACCGACCCCCCCATATTTTATTTCTAATTTTTTCTTTTCTCCATTTTTCTTCTTCTAAGTGGGTACTAATTGCACCAAAAGCTAGGAATGTAGAAGGAGGTATGGGTTCTAAGAGAAATCGAAAGGGTGAGGCTGCCGGGTCTTCAAGTAGCCAAGAACCATTCCAAAAATTTGACAAGAAAGCCGTGGAGAGATATGGACACTAATGGTTTGAGTGCCAAAAAGAGGCAAAATACCTTGGAGATGTGTACGTGAATGAGGTAAGGTTGCAAACCCAATTTTTGGTTATTTACAATACTGTGAATAGTCTTGGGCTACGATTTATGTTTGAGGATCAGGGTGACTATAATTTGACATTGGTTCGGGAATTCTATGCTAATTAGAACACGAAAACCTGGTTTAACAAAACCATTCCAATTCGAGGTAAGGATGTGACTTCCAAGGTGCTAAATTTGTTTTTGGGTACCCCTAACAGTGAGGCTGGGGACTTTAATAGGTTGAAGGAAAACCCACCTTATAGAGATATATGTCATACATTATGTGGGATAGATTCTACCGCTAGGTGGGATAGAAGTAAGGACACCGGAAGGCATTCTATCCTAGACTATGCTAATTTTAATCAGGTTGCGAAAGTTTGGTTGAAAATTGTATGTAGTGTCTGTTTACCAGCCATGCACCTTACTGATGTGATAAGAGATAGGGTGGTGTTGGTTTACATGTTGATGAAGAGGATACCCATTAATGTTGGGGCAATTTTAAGGAAAAATATGATGAAGTTTAGAAATAATATGCAATGGCAATTTTGTTATGGGGGGATGATTACCCGGTTTCTGAGGGCTGAGGGAATAGAAGAGGAAGAATTAAACATGAATATTGCTAGGCACCCCACTTGATTTGTAGAAAAGTAGATGTGACTCGGACTAAGGCGCTCGACACGTCCCATAGTCCTGTTTTATCGGCACAAAAATGGCAAGCACGAGATGATAGTGTGATGGCCCACATGTTTGGTATGGCAGAGTTACAACTGAGGATTGGGGGTCGCCCGGTCACAGGTAATGAGATGGAGACCTTGGCAGAGCGCTACCCGTTGACAAAGAGTGCATCGTATCTTTGCAGGATTGGTCCGGCATTTCAAGAGCCTCCTGATGATGACATGGTCACTGCGGACGAGGAGATGGTTTGATGATGAGGAAGAGGATGTTGTTGATGGGACGTCAATGCTTTGATGGTGTTCGATGGAGGTCATGATGATGACGAGCCCTAGAGGCCTATGGGAGTATCTTTTATTCTATACTTTGATTTTCTTTGTGCGCACTAAGGACAATGCTAATCTTTGAGTGTGGGGTGGTAGATATATCTCTTTTGTATATAAGTTTTTATTACTCTATCGATTCTTTAATTTTTAGGATTATCTTTTATTTTGGGTTCCTCAGCCTTTATTTTTGGTACTTTTACTGAGGATAGTCCCTTTGAATCGATTAGGTTTAGTTTTATTGCTTTATGGAGTCGTAGAGTCGTCATAGGAGTGACAGTTCCCGATGATGGATGGATGACGACCGTATTAAGGAAAAATTAGTCACGTGGAGGAGTAGAATGGAGAAACCAACTTTGGTATTTTGAAACTATGTCTGAAAAAGTTAGCTAGCGTCATAAGTAGTCACAATCTTTTTGAAAATGGAAAAGCATGATAACCTTGATACAAGCATGTGCTCTTTGTTTTGACTCTGAATGAATCTACATGGGCTTAATTGTGTAGCAATACCATAACGTAAGTTGTATAAGCATGCTAGTATGATATGTCCTTATGTGTGTTGTGATGCAATGTGTGGTGAGTTATTGTTGGTTCTTGCTTCAATTGATATCTAGAACTTGTCCGGTATGTGTTGAATGAGTAGCTTGTATGACTTAGGGAATATGATTGAGGCGTTTCTTTGAGAAAGCCAATTGTTGACCCTAATTGTATGCCTACCAATGAAATTACCCCTAGTGAAGCCCCATTGAGCCTTTAGCCTTCTTTGTTTGATAAGCCACATGATAAGCCGAAACCCTTTTGATTGATACCGAAGTCTTTGATCCCAATGTAATCCTTAATGCACATTTAGAAGAATGGTTGAAAATGATGGTTGATGTGAGAAAGTGTGGAAATTCTAGATTGTGTGGAGAATAAAAGTAGAAGAAAAACTCTGTTTTAGCCCTGGTCCTTAGTGACAATGTGCACCTCAACTCAATTGAGGGTGGCTATTTCAGAAGTATGCTTAAAACATTGGCCCTAGTCCTACCAAGGATATTGTGTACCTCACTTAGACCTTAAAGCCATGAGTTGAGGGTGGCTATTGCACAGGCATATATAAAAAATAATTTTTAAAAAATAAAAAATAAGAGAATAAAGGGAAAAGATGGACCAACAAAAAAAGGGAAAATATTCATGAAGTGTGTACTAAGAAGAAAGAAAAGCTAAGTAGGATGTTTGTTGGCAAAGCAATGACATGTGCATTAGGGAGGTGTAGTCACTAAAATGAGTCCTAAATATTCCCACCCTTACCCTAAGCCGACATTACAACCAAATAGAAGTCCTCTTGATTCCTTGAGAAATATGATGTTAAAGTGAAAATACATTATGGGCAAGCTTATGGCATATTAAGAGAAGTACGAACTTCATTTGTGAGAGTGAGTACAATGTTTGAAAAATAGGCCTTGTTTATAATATGATTGCTTTAGTGAAAGGCTATACTAAACACAAAATAAGTGAGGGTATTCATGGCACATGTTTGGATTGTCTAATTGGTGTGTTTGTATGAGTTTGCATTAGCTGGGAAAAATAATAAAAGAGTCATTCTTTGAGCATGTGTGTTGTAACATGGTGCATCATAATGATATAATTAAATTGTTGAAATATTGCATCCAATGTGAACTCAAATATCATGATTAAATGTGTTTGGTTGATTTTAAGGTGGGTTGATAAGTCCAAGGGTGATGAAAAAGAGTTGATGGTCTAAATATTGTTTGAGGACAAACAAAGGTTTAAGTGTGGGGTGGTGATCTTAGGCATATTTATATGCCAAAGTCATCGATATTTACCTATTATGAGATTTAATTGAAGAATAATCTTAAGTCTATTGGCTTGATTATGTTTAGCTTGTGATGATTGTGCACTAAAACACATGATTAGATGTTTCAGGAACTTTCGAGAAAATAGAAGTCGATTTGTAGAAAAGAGAAGCAAGGACATGTGAAAATAGGCTAAGGCAGGAAGTACCGGTGAATGGCGTACTGCCTAGCGCGCCACGCCAAGGCTCAAACTACAGACACCATGCAGTGGCGCCCTGATGGGCGCGAGGCGCCAAGGCCCTAACGACAGGCGCGATGCCAAGAGTGATGCGCCACCATGGAAACTACTGAGGCCATAGCCTAGCACACTGGCAAGCGAGACGCATCACAATGCGAACTTCAGAGGACTTGGCCATGTGTGATGGCTGGCGCGAAGCCCCAACTCCTATCCGACTTTTCCAGCGAAAATTGTATTAAATAGGATTCCTAGTTGAAGTAGAATTTGACTGTAGTTTTCCTAGCTTCTATAAATAGACCCCTAGGCCTATCTATGCCCTGCTCAATGAGGTAGTTATAACAACTAATTGGAGTAGGCGACTAGAGGTCGAGAGATCCGACTCATACAATCAACCCTGTAAACCAGTAATTTGATAACCGAAATTAGTTCTTTTCCTAAAATATGATACATGAGCTCCATTGCATTCTGCAGCCCTAGAATTATCTTTTACTTGCTTGAAACATAATCTTAAAGTCGTTCACAATTAGTTACTTTTATTTGTTGCATAATTCGTAGTAGTAGTTAATAATCATCCAACTCTTTTAAACGGTTTGTTTTGTTTGATTGTGGAATTAAGTTGTTAAATATAAGTTGATCACAAGTCCCTTGGGAACGAAAACTCGTTTCTAAAAGAAACTATATTACTTGCGCGACCACGTACACTTGCGTGTATATTGGGGAGTAACAAGCACTAATTAATTCTTCAACAGAAATAGTAGAGAGATCTTTAGACTCTTCCAAAGATGAAATTTTAGATTCGAATCTCTCTAGAATTGTCACAAGATTTTTTTCTACTATTCTGTCATATTTGAAATCCTCACCAAGTAACCTAATTTTATTAACAATAAAAGAATTCTTTTCAGAATACTGAACAATAGTTTCATCCTCTTGCATCCTAAGAGATTCAAAATCTCTTTTCAAATTCAAAATTTGTATTTGCCTGACTCGGTCACTTTCTTGATATTTTTTTTAGTTTTTCTCAAGATTCTTTAATTGTCTTACAAGCAATGATTTTAGAAAAAATTGAATCCGTAATTGAATTTTGAATTACAAGCTTGGCTTTGAATTTTTTTGGTTTTTTCATCTGAATGAGATTTAATTTGAGCAAGGGTAGGATTTGCAGGGAGAGGTTGTAAGGGTATATCTTCCATTACAACTTCCCACATATCATAGACTTCAAGATTTGATATCATTTTCACTGACCAAATCTGATAGTTTTCACTAGTGAAAATTTTTGGGCATTCAAAGAGAGATTGTTGCTTGCGATTATTTTGGTTAAAAATGGTTTAGAAAAGCCTATGCGTTGAAAAAAAGAACAGGTTGAAAAGGTAACCCTGATGGGAAAAATGGGTAGCCCTTACTGGTTAAAAAATGAATGATAGTTCTTTGAAAGATTTCACAGATCCCTTAAGTTCAATGAAGCTCTTACTATCACTGTTGGTGTATTTTTTAAAATGGGGCAGCACAAAAAGATTGAAAATGTCTCTCAATATTTTATTAAGCATAACAGGGCTTTAAATAGTCATTTGATAACCTAATCTACAGAAAATCTACATAGCAAGAATTTAAAAATGCTAAATCATCTCAATAATTAAAACAACCTAACAAATATTTCAAATTCAAATTTATCCTAAAACTAGGTAATTTTTTTTTTTAAATTACTGCAGTAACTAAAAGCAAACTCAACACCCACGACACCTCTTAAACTACTAAACTAAAAGGAAATGGAGTCTCCTGGAAGCAGGGAGGCCTCACCAAAATCATTCTGCGATTGGATAGGGATCTCAATGAAGCACCTGTTGATGATCCTAAGTACCTCTATCTGCATCATGAAGCGATGCAGATTGAAAGACGTCAGTACACTGAATGTACTGGTAAGTGATAAGGTTAGAGTAAACAACTTACTGGCTTGAATGGCTGAAAACAACATAACTGGATCAATACAAGAGTATGGAATGAAAACCATTTAAACTTTACAACATAATAAACAATGAAAAGCAACATGAAAATAATATACTTTACATTGTGGGTAGTTTCTCTAACCGATAACCATTACCATGAGCCTAGCAATGATACAATATCCCACCGCACGATGCAAGGGCCCATCCTTTACATTGTCAGGGGTATAGGATGGTATCGTGACTATGGATCCAACTATATGCCTTCTCAGAGGCGGTGAGGATTCGCATGAAGAATCAATGCTATCCTATCCTATGTTGGCTACGTAGTTTTATGGGACTTCCGAGTTATAAAAGACTCTAACTCAATTCGGTGCTCGATACTACTCCCAAAACATTTGATATAAATTTATGCTCAATTTTACCCCTTTTGAAAGAAGGGACTTGTTACTTGTTCAAATACTTTTCAAAACCTTAGACATACGTACATTCTTGAAAACATGCACTTGTGAACTTATCTTTCAAGTTCAATGATCAACATACGTACGTAGGTATATATATATTGAAATAACATTAAGAAACTCTTAAGTTTTCGTATGAAATAGAACCTTTAGACTTTTTCTGAAAACTCAGTTTGAAACAAAATGATTGGCTTTCAAAGACTCTCAAGACTTATAGATCAATTCATAGTGTTCATACGGAATTATGGACATGAATGACTCAACTCGAGGACTTAATAATCATATAGAAACTCATGAATACAACTCTTCTCAAGACTTGGTCTGAATCTATAATCAATTTTTAAAAAACTCTCAAATTTGACTCAAAGGGACCTCTTGAACTGTTCCTCTTAACTTTACTTTGATTTGGAAAAAGAATAAAACGTTATTTAAGACATTTTATTAGGATATGAAGCATTTCTCAATGATTAAGGAAAACTCTAAGGATAAATATCAAGAAGAGAGAGAAGACATGATTTGAAAGAATACACACTAAAAACCTGAGACCGGGGAGTACATATTCTCTTCACAAATCAGAGAGGGAGTTTAAACTTTGTTCATCAAATTTTGAGGCAGAGGACTCCGTATCCTCTTCAGGACGCAAAGAGGGATCCTTCGTCGTCCCACCCAAAAACCCATTATTTCCTACGATCTTTAGGGTCCTAATTTGTTTAGGATAGATTTGTTTTTTCTAAATTCCTTTTTGATTCAATAACCCAACACAATTTCATGAAATGCCACTCAAAATCTAGCAAGAAACAACCCTCATTCGCAAGACCCTCACTTCAAGAACTCGAAACCACCATTATTAAAATACGAACTTAAAACTAAAGAATTCATCAAGAACCTCTACATCAACGATTTCATCAACAAATATAATGGAACGACTACATAAGCGTGTAGAAGAACAATTCCATCACTATGAGAAACCTCACATACCTGGAAGAGCAATGTGCTTGATGAAACTTGAATGAAAAGCTTGAAAGATGAACCCTAGCCTTAACGTCTTCTTGAAGTTCTTGAGTGTAGAAATGTAGGAGTGAATAAGAGGGTTTGATTTATGAAAACCTACATGTTTAGGGTAATTTAGATGACTTCGTAAGGGTTTTTAGGACTAAAATATCGTTAAACATAAATAAAACGAGTTGGAAGTCGAGCTTCTCCAATTTTTCCATGGCATCTGTGGATAAAGGCCGATATTACAGATGTGGTAATGAAGCTATATGAAAGACTCCGTAAACCCAATTAAATCTAGGGTGTAGATTTTTTACTTGTAAAAATTTAAAGGTAAAATTCTTTATTTAATTTCTTTAAGCCTATTAGATGATTAATTGTTGGTGTCTAATTCTTTTTTATTGGTTTTATAGAAAATGGGTGGTTGTGACTAATTTCATTGGTATGGAGATCGACACCCTCCTCAAGAATGATGTGGGTTTTGTTGAAGAAAGTCAATGCTCTTGATGAAAAAATAAATCGAGCAAGAAATATATTTATTGTTTGCGTCATTGCTACTGGGTTGGTGATGTTTGTAATATGGACATTGAAGCCTAATTGTTAGTGTTCTTGAGGTCTAGTAGTATTTATCTAATTGTTAGTGTTCTTGAGGTCTAGTTTAGTGTTCGGTCTAGTAGTATTTTGATGTTGTTGTTGCTTTAAATTTCCAATGTAAATGTGCATTTTGGATGAAATGAAATTCTATGTTATTGTTGCAGTAAATTTGTTTTGGCTACATACATGTCTCCAATTCCTTTTCACAATGTAACACCAAAAGTAAATTGCAACAAATTCCTCACAATATAGCCCCAAAATTTTCTCTAAACGTAGTCATATTCGTCACAATGTATCACCCAATTTTACAGAAACGTAGACAATTATATTCCAAGCTCCATAATGAGCTCAAAGTTAGCATTATGCTACGTACCATTCAAGGCTACAACCTTCAAAAAAGTGTTTGTAGTACCAAAACAAAGCTAGCATAATCCAAGGCTACAACCTTCAAAAAATTGTTTACTAGTACCAAAATAAAGCTATCATAATCCAAAAAACATTAATTGTTTGGTAATCCACATTACACAACACAATCAGAGCCCAAAATCAATCTATTCTAAGTTGGTATTACTTCTTATTTTGTTTGCCATTTGCTGCAATTGGGAGGTGTTGACAACATCTTTGTTTTTCAATCTCAAGTCTCTAGACTTAAAGACAAGGTCAATACTTTTTGAACTTGCATCCTTATAACTTCAACATGTTGGTAGAATCCTTTGACTTCAAGTCCCCGACTATTTTTTGAAGAAAAAAACAAAAATTAATTTATAAACTTGCATTTATTTAAGAGACAAAGTTTGAGACAAATTTACATTCAGTATTTGGGTTCTACTTGCACTTGTGTAGATGCCAAATCCAACATTACTTGATACACCATTTGTTGGCCTTTTTGGTTCCCCTCTTGCAGAATCTTATCCAGTTGCAACTGTTCTTCTTTTTGGTCCAGCAGTTTCTCTTCTTCTTGGAGGTAGTTGATTGGTTATTCCTCTTGTAACAAGAATACTTGTACCCACTAATGGTGGTGGTTGAGTTGTTTTTTGCAGTTTCCCTCACCCTCTTAACCCTACTTCTATCACCACAAACTGTAGTTGAAGAAGTATGATTGCTAGATGTTGTTGATGCAAGTTGGATGAATCTTGTTGGTCTAGGTTTGTTGGAGCTTTTTTAATCAGGATGGCTACTTCCATGTGAACTTTGACCAGTAAATTATGAACTTTGGATAGCTGCTTGTGAAGTTTGGACACAAACCTATATATCAAACATAAAATTTGTTCATTAAATTCAACAGGAAATTAAAAAGGCCAAAGCAAATAATAAATTATTTTACATTGTAATATTTCGTGTTGAGGCCTTGTTGTTTACACTTGGAATAAGTCTGTTACACCCCTTGTTTGGAAATCTTTCCATTCTTCTTTTTTGGTTTCATCTTCACCCTTTCTTCTATTTCTTGGAGGTCTACCAGGAATTTGTTTAGGTTCTGGAGGCTAAATCTTTGGATTGTTAGTTTCAGGCCACATCTTCACATTTGGTGTTAGTTGAATGAAATGATATAAGCCTTTAAAAGGGTATCCTTCCTATACCAATGTTCCACAAGAGGTTAAGGTTCCTGTTCTATAAGGCACAAAAAAAAAATAGCATGTTGACATGGAATGCATCTCAATTGCCAAATTCTACAAGTACAAACTCTATCAGTCAAGTTGACTGTATGTATATACTGCCCTTCTCCAATCTCAAATCCAACATCAGCATTCCAAAGCACCTTGCATGACCTAGACTTGTCCTTATTACCTCCCCCCCCCCCCTCCCCCAATATAAGTCTAGCCATAGGTGCAATATCAGATATCCAGGTGTCAACAAACTTAATCATATCCATAGTTCTAGTCATTAGTTTTCTCTTAATTTCCTCCAACACAGTTAAAGGTTTCGTACATGTTATTTTCGACTGTATCACATTTGGAATGCTCTTGAAAGAATGTTCTCACCTATGACACTTGTGGATAGTGCAATAAATCAGCAAAATATTTCTTACCAAGTCTGCTCATTTTATGAAGCTCCTCCTTGAACTTCACTTCAAAACTTGCCTTGGAACATCTCAAGAATTGTTTTCTCCTTTCCTCTTCATTCCATGTTTTATTCCAATTGGACAAGATGTGTCTAGCACACCTTCTAACTTCAGCCTTTGGTAGCAGTTCATCAAAAGCTGCATGAAAACCGTACAAAAAAAAATACAATTCAAGAAAATACATTTTCGTACATCTACAATTATCAAAGTAATAGACAATTACCTTCTGCATATCTCCCATCACAGTACGAACCTGCCCAATACCCAACTGCAGGTCCTCTTTCAAGTAATTGATAAAGAAACTCCAACTATGTTAAGTCTCCTTGTCCACAACTTCCCAGGCTATAGGAAACATCTTATTGTTTTCATTCTTGCCAACTGCTACTAGTAGTTAACCCTTGCAAGCACCCTATAAGAAACATCCATCAAATCCTATTTTCTTTTATATCCTTCCTTCCACCGCTTCTTCAATGCATCCAAGCATACATAGAAGTACACAAACAAATTCTTTCCTGGTACAGTTTCTCTATCCATCCTTACCCAAACAAAACTACTAAGATTGGTCTATTTTAGAACTTCAACATAATCACATGACCTTGCAAATTTCAAATTCCAGTCACCCATGGTCTCTCTAAGATTCATCATTCTTTCCTTGTAACAAATTGTTCTACCCACATACAGTCCTAACTCCTCCTTGCACAATTCTTGTATTTCCCAAATCCTCAAAGATGGTTGTTTTGTTATTTTATCCTCGAATCTATCCGTTAGGAATTTAGTTGTACACATTTTGTTCTTATTTGATGGAGAAAACTTATGTATATGATGGTAATTCATAATCATGAAATTACCAGAATTCCTTTCAATTACACCATAACACAACCATTTACATTTCTCTTTGAATTTACATTTAGCTCTCACTCTATGAGCTTCATTAGGCCTTAACTTAATCTGATAAGTTTTTTCAACACCACATTTTTTAAAGCATTTCTAAATTGCTTAGCACTCTCAAAAATCATTCCAAGTTCAAAAATAGCAATAGTACATTCATCATCATACCTGAACTTTTTACTCTTCCTTCTGCCTGGTAGATCAACACCCCTAACAACTTTTACACCTAGCATATCATGCTATCATCACTATTACATTTTGAGCTATCAATACGCTGCCCATCTCCTCCTAATCTTCCAACATATCTATCATTCTTATTTATTCCAATATCTTCAAAGCCTCTGTCAACATCAATTTCACCTATTGGTACTTCTTCAGGTATTTTTTTATTCTTCCTAGGATTAGAATTTCTTTTATAAATCTGGAATAGCATTTACATATGTGTCACTACTAGGCAGATCTATATCAACTTCATTTTGATATGTATTAGCTCCAGGCAGATCTATATCAATTCCATTCAGATCTGAATCATCTTCATTCAAATTAGAAACAACCTCATTCTCCATAGTTCCATCAGTATTTATACCAACAAAATTATCAATAGGATTAGACCATACTAAAAGACCATCTGGAGTAGGCAATCCTGCAACTCATCAATTTCATGGACCACATACACATGAAACTCCTCACCATCTATCAAGTCTTTCACAAGGTCTAACAATTGATTATCAGAAGTAACTTGAACTAATTAATTGTTATCTTAGTTTTGATAATAAAATCCCTTCACATTTGTATACCCAAGGTCTTTAGTGTGTAAAAGGAACTCGACAAGACTAAAATGATCTTTATCTAGGGCAACACCAATTACATCTACTTCCCCTTGGTAAGTAGGGTTCGTGTATCCGACAACACTCCCACCTCATGATGAAAACAGGTTAAAATATAGTTGTCCATATCCCGAAAAGAAGACCCCCAAAAAAAGGAAATACTCAAAAGGCCCTTACTTTATTAGCACTAGTTAAGTCAAAATCTTAATTCAAAATGATGATAAAGAAAGTGGAATCAAAAACAAAATACAGCCTTTTCAAGAATAAGCATACAAACACAAGAAAAAGTTGGTAGAACCTTCAATTTCTCCAAAGTCGTAAAACCCGACAAAACGTCAATACTTGATTTTCAATCTTAAACCTGAAAAATGGTGACATAAAATACCGAAATAGTTAGTACTAACTACGAATTGAAGGAAAAAGAAAGAAATCCATGTGAAGTCAAACTTAGGGAGTTGAAAAATCTACCTAGGGTTTTTATCAGAGAAGAGAGAAAATTGAGCTTATGGAGTTGAAAGATCAAACCTTCTTTTAATTTGAAGAAAAAATGACGTGTAAAGTGATCTACGATTTGGCATAATATAACTGGTTAGTTAATCCACGTAGATAGGTTGTGTCACACGCACCTATGGTCAACAAAAGGTTGTGCAAAAAGTCTTAAATTGACCCATTGGGACCCTACGTTAGGTGTTAAACATGAACATAGTCCAGTTGAAGTGCCTAAGTGCAACATAGAGCTAACTTTAGGGGGGCACCTATGGGTTAGGCCTACATAATAATACTAATTAATAGGTAAACACATTCATCCTAGGCCTTTAGAAATTGTTAATATGATTTGGATCAGGAACATTAATGATATTTGTACTATATTCCCACCCCCAAACACTTTCTAGAGATGTAAAAACCCTCTTGTCAAAACTATTAGTGAAAGGGCGAAAGTGAGAAAACCTTTTGTGGAAGAGTTAAAAATTTAAGGCTAGATTAGACTCAAGAAGAATTTGATAAAGGTGAGGTCTAGGGAAATTCGGAGAAGGATTGCGTAAAATGTATAAGCTTGGGTTAGTCGTTCTATTAGCTATGACGTTAAGGAATTTGTAGGAATTTTCATAAATGAATTGGGGTGAGTAGAACTCGACGTTATCGAACTTGGTATGAACGGTTTGGTCCGAGACATCAATTTTTGAAGGTGTGTTGAAAATGGAGACTTATAGGAGTATTTTTGCGTTTTTGTCCCATGCAAGCTTCCATAGTGGGTGACACAGTGCTTTAGTGGTGGAATATTCTCCCGCTACAGCTAGAGGTCTCACTATATAGCACTTCCACTTTAGTGGGATTCAGCCACTTTAGCGGGATTGGTCGCAATTAATGGAGAAAATTCTCCAAAGCCGCTAATTAATTATATGGAAAGTTCATTTTGGTGAAGAACATGGGCGACTTAATTAGGGTCAATTTCATCCATTTTTCATCAAGAACGTTCGTAAATGTAAGTAATCCGATCTCCAACTTCATACTTTGATTGCCTAGACAATAAAGGCATTATTAGGGACTCTAGGGAAGGTTTGGTTTTGTTCCTAAGGTGGGAAGACCTAAGTTAAAGAGGATTCTGGGTTGTAAAGTCTTGGGTTAATTGTTAAACGTTTTTCTTGATTTATCTATCATTATTCACTCATGTATCTATGGGATTGGTAGTTTTAGGTGAATTAATGGTGGAAAAGCCCTGGATTGGGGTGAGAAGATCATAAGTTTGGCTTGGGGTTGAGATTAAGTTTTAATACAAGTACAATTAAGCCATTGGCGATTGAATTAGTACATGGATTGTTAATTGTATACCAATAGCAAGCTAGATAGTATTTGTAACAAGAGAAAGACTCAGGTCCAATAGAGCATTCAAGGCTTGACTCAAGAAATATGATGGTTGAATGTTTCCAATTAATGTAATGTATGCATGATAATTGTTTCTATATTATTTATTCTGCAATGCATGGTTAGGAAGATCAAATAAATGTAATCAAAATGATACCTTGTACACCATCGCATGCAATGATGGTGTTTAATTTACTTGTGTTTACAAGTGTGACTGTATTTCATGAGGATTCTGAATCTAATAGTGTGTTGTTTGACTATTAGTCGGCTTGGGTACCTCGCCTGGTACATATATTCAGTTGGCTCAGAACCACGCCTAGTACAGGTTACTACATGGCTGTATCGGGTACCACACCTAGTTTTCCTTGGTACCACGCCTAGTACATGTTTGATTGTTCTCCTATATGTTATTTCCTTGACTTAACTGCATATTGTTTTACTAATTATTTATTAAATGAAAATATTTATTTAACTCTAATGCTATCACATCCATTTATAGTAATTGAGTTAAATTCAAATCATTTTGTGCTCTATATCTAAGTATATCTGATCATTTTAAATTAATATCTATCTATATAAATCAAAGAATTAAAAAGAAGAAAAGTAATTTTGTTAATTTTTGAATGGTTTGAATTAGAAAATTCTTAGTTGTTAGCGCTAACTAATTAGGAATGAAATTAAATAAGGGTCAATTATTTACTAAATTAGATATTATCACTTTGAAATATATGTAGTTTATGGATCTGACCACATAATGACAATTTTTAGTCAAAATATTTCTTGTAAGGAAAATAATTTAGTGTGATTTAAAATTTAATTGTATTAACCAAAATATGTGATAAAAATAATAACAAATATGTTTTCTTACACAAAAGATTATTAGAAATAAAAATTATAAATACCCAAAGGCTTAGAGCATTAGATGAATATTACCATTACAATTATAATCAAAACTCTCTGATTATAATTCCTTTCCTCCATTAACTCACATGGCTTCAAAAAGTAAAAACCTGAAACAATTGATCCTAATTCCATCTACCGACTCCGTCAACCGTCAACAATCCAATAACGGCATCAATGATGCCAACAAAGTGTCTAGACTCCCTCGTTGGACCAAACAAGAAATTATCATTCTCATACAGGGAAAAAAATTGGTTGAAGACCGAATCCAACTAGCCCAAATCGGAGGTCTAAAATTGGGTTCAATACATGTTGAAGGGAAGTGGGATTCTGTTTCATCCTACTGTAAAAGACAAGGGGTGAATTGTGGACCGATTCAATGCCAGAAGAGATGGAGTAATTTGGCTAGAGATTTTAAGAAAAGAAGGAAAAACTACAGAATATAGCAAACATCAATATATATTTAAGGTAAATGGCTATAGTTCATTCTTTTTATGTTTTATGGATATAATTAAATGTTAAATAGCAAAGTTAATATTACACTCATAATCTATTTTTATTTTTTTTTAAAAAAAGATTATATATGGATATAAATATTTATTAAATAGCAAAGATAATTTTACATGCCTAATTAATACCAGTCAAACATGTTTTACGGTGCTTTACTCCCCATGTTTACCCTCTTTGCTATTTTCTCTTTCAATATCACCAAATCACCAATTTTTTCTCCAATTTTCTTCCAATTCACAATTCTTTACTTGATTTTCATGAGCAATTTTTGTGACATATCTTCATCTAATATCTTCTATTTGCATTTTTTCTCGTTTATATGAAATTTGTATTTGTATACATCTTGTTGAAAGGTTGATGAGTTCATTAGTTGTATTCATATGTATTACATGAAAAACGTGAGCAAAAAGAGTTTGAGGATTGTCTGATTTTCATTTTTTTATATAGTGAAATACTTATATATTTGGATACTTGTATTGTATTATATCCCTGTCATTTTTTTTGGTTTGTCCCAATGTATTGAAATATTAACACAAGTTGAAAGGTTGACCAGGTAATACAAGTATATTTTGATACATAATTACATTATTTTTGTATAAACAAATACTTGAGTTATCAATCGTATGTGTGTGTATATATATATATATATATTTGTAAAACAATAGTAAACATGAGAAAAAAAGATTGAGTTTTGTTGGCGTTTCAATTTTTTATACGGTCAAATACTTATATACTTGGATACTCATATTGTATTATTTTTCATTTTCTTAATTCTAGATTGTCCACTGTATCTAAATTTTGTTTAATAACATGGGCACTCCTATATGATATAGGTGTATTCATAAGGTAAAATTAGTTGTTAATTTAATATTAGTTATTAATTATTAGTTGGAATCCAAGCGGATAGGGACGTAATCATTAGTTTTAAATTTAATTATGGGAAGTTGAGAGTTTTAGAAACGTAATTAGGGGGCATTTAGTCACTATAACAAGAGATTACCTTATTTAGTGCATTGTAATTATAATTGTATCATTGTATAAATAAAAAAATTGAAAAAAAAATACAAATATACAGCAAAATTAAGACATAAAATGTAGTCTTTTTTTTTAAATAGCATACATATAACTATTGAATTTCAATAACCTTACAACTATAGTCATTTTTGTAAGTTGCTCAAATTAAAAAGTGGGAGTCTCAGATTAAAGAAGAAATAGAGTCCTTTTGGATGACGAGGAATGATTTTAAGAGAGAGAAAAAATTACCTGGATTTTTTGATAGACAAGTGTTTGATATTCTTGATCATGGAAATGGCAATAAAGAAGGGTTGGATTTGGCTTTCGCGTCAGAAATTTTGTTTGATAGTGGTAGAAGTATTGTTTTAGGGGATGATGGGTTGTTTTCAGATGTACCACAAATGAATGAGGATGCTAATCCTATGCTAACTTTAGAGCAACCACATCAGCCACTCTCTCAAGTTTCTCCTACACAAGCAGGTACAATAAAACCTATCACTCGAGGAGCTGATAAAGGAAGAGGTCAAGAAGGAAGGAAAAGCAAGTGAAACGACTCAAATACAAATGATGAAAAAACAAGGAATGTCCAACATCATTTAGTGAAAGCACTAGAGAGGAATGGCAAAATGGTGAGCTCCCAACTTGAAGCTCAGAATATACATTCGGAACATGATACGAAGCAAAGAAAGGACCATGTTGATAACTTAATAGTTGTGCTTAACAAGCTTGCAGGTGCTTTAGGAAGAATTGTAGATAAGTTATAGTGCCTAGTTCATTTAGTTACAATGCAAAATATGTTCTTTTAAGCTTTCAAAGGCTTAGTCTTGGGGGAAAAAAACGCAACACGACTACATAAGAAATAGCTGCTTTTTGTTAATTCTTTTTATACAAAAGTATCTCTATATTTTGTCACAATTTCTAGTCAGCCAGGCTCCTCTGTATATCTCACTACTTGGGCTTGCTTGCTAGTTTTGCAGAAACATTGTATACAAATTATAATATCTCGCTTCTCGTTGTCATTATATAAGCATGAATTCCTTTAATCTATGGCATCTAATAAATAAACTTTTTTTTAAAATGTGTTTTCTTAGTCATTTAAGTGATTAAGAAAGTTTTAAAAATTGAATATTTTAATTGTGAAAAAAATCATATTTAATATAATTTTATGTTGTTTTTAAATATATTGAAAACTAAATCTTGCTTAAATGTGTTTTTGTTGATGTGCTATACTCACCAACATGTTACTGGACTCACATTGACTATTTTTCTAAACTAATTTTTATGGGGGGGGGGGGGGGGGGGG
>JAKRZT010016177.1:0-33783 GCA_029582215.1 Solanum sparsipilum
AACAATATATATATATATATATATATATATATATATATATAGGTAGTATATTAAATTCAAAACTAAAATTTTAAAAGTGACTTTTTTGTTAAAGAATTACTTAAAATTAACATGATATAAACATTTTTTAATTTTTTTTTTTATAAAGATAAAGATCAATAATTAAATATTTGAATGATCTATTTCAAAATTAAAAAATAATTAAAATTCTTTATTTAAATAAAACAGGAATATATTTTAAATCGTGCATAAGTTAATATCACATTTAATTTAAAAATTATGATATTTAATCCGCGCAACGCGCAGGAGGCATGAATACTAGTAATAATAATAATGAAGAGTACTACAAACGATAATATAATATTAATACTGACAAAAAGTTCTTAAATCTTTAATGCGAATGTAGAATTTTTAAAATACAAAGAGCGTTCCATTAAAGAAAGTAAAAAAATGTTCATTAATTGTTGACCAAATTATTTGGTCAACAATTATATTTTTATCCATTATATTAAAAATAGTCGCCCAACAATATTTGTCCAATTTAGAAAATCAAGTGATAATTTATACTTTGTGTCTATTTTACCCTTATTATTAAATATTATTTATCATCTAACACATTTTTCAAAGCATTAAATTTAATAAAGTCAAAGGATGATAGAGTAATATTACCCCTATTGTTTATTGTTTCTTAAGAGGCGTGTCAAGTCAATAGTGGATAACTATTATTGAACAGATGGAGTAAAAATCAAGCTAAAATGTCCAAGTTAAAAAATAGACCAAAAAAACAACCTTTGGAGGATGGTCCCTTTCCCCCAAAAAATAATACTTTCTCCGTTTACTTTTACTTATCATATTTTGATTTGACACATCATTAAAAAAATAATTAATAATATAAGTATTTTATCAAACTATCCCCTATTAAATTTTATAGATATTTATGTCCCCACCTTTTGTTTGTGTACTATTTATTTTATGTAATAATAGATATAGGGGTCTATACTTAACCCTTTATAATTGGGAGGTAAAGATAATTTAATTAAAAAATGACTTATGATTGCAAAATTGAGTGATTTTTTTTTACTACTGAAATAGTTAAGAGAACTTGTATAATATTTGACCAAAATTGAGTAATATTTATGTCAAAATTAGTGATCATTTATGAAATCAACCAGTCAATATATAAGTCAAAAATGACATTTCCTTAATAATTACATCAGATTAATAGAATCATCAGTGAGTTGAATAATCCAAATTAAACTCAATGCTTCAATGTAAAATATTTCTCTATATATATCATCTTTATAAAGTGAAGAAACCAACTTCATTTTTCACTCTTGAAATGGCTTATTATCCTTACACCAAAGTTCAACTTCTATTGCTTATTTCATTTATCATCAATCTTGTGATGGTGTCAAATGCTTCTAGTTTTGAACCAAATGTTACTGAAAGTTTTGAACCACAAGTTACTGAAAATTTTGTCAGTAACGTCCCTTATAATACTGCTCCTCTCAGAGTTCATTGTCAATCTGAGGATGACGATCTTGGAGTTCGCACACTTCAAAGAAAGGAAAATTTTGATTTCTCTTTTCGTCAGAATTTTTGGGGCGATACTCATTTTTATTGCGCTTTTTCATGGGGTTTGAAGAATAATGCTTTTGATGTTTATTTTAAAAGAAAGAGTCCTTGTAGATTTAAGTTTCCTATGAAAGATATTCATTGTACTTGGTTGGTGAAGGAATCTGGTTTTTATTTTGCTCGTACTAGTGATCCCAATCCTTCACCTGGTGACTTCAGATTTGTCTATCCTTGGTTGTAAATATTACAAATATTAATATATAATATATTCTCTCTATTTAGCATTCTGGGAGAAATTTATATTGTTATTTAATGTGAGATTGATGATTTTGAATTAATGTTTTAATTGACACAATCCTCGTTTTATCCTATACAAACATACAAATGCATCAAAGTGATAGTGATTTTGATTTTGTTTTAATTGGTGTGATACATTTTTTATTTAATTAGAGTCAAATGTTTTATAACATATACTTCCATCTCACTTTATTATCTTGAATATTTAGATTTTAATTTGAGATTAGAAATAGTCATGAAATAAGTAATGAAACTTTGGAGTTGCTCTTTCCACCTTATTGCAAATATAATTTAATTTAATCCGAATTTAGAATTTTTAAAATAATATAAATGTAAAGGAAAAAAGGGGCATTAATTGTTGTCAAGTTATTTGGTCAACAATTATGTTTTTCAACACTACATACTTGAGAACAGTAAAAATCAAGCTTAAAAGTCCACGTTAAATAATAGACCAAAAAACAACCTTTGGAGGATGGTCCCTTTCCCAAAATAAATGATTTTGAAGAGTATAAGAAATAATAATAAAAAAGTGTTGATCTAATGGGGATTGGAAATTTCTACAATATAAGTGTACTATTAAAAGAATAGTTAAAAAGATGACTTATTGTGATTAGTGATTTTTTAACGGCGAAAAAGGTAAAAATAACCTTCGAATTATTCAAAAACGCTCACATGTTAGTATTTAAATGACTTATGTGGCAAGGCTAATGTCGTAGACTTGTAAGTGTATTTGTGGTCCAAAAAATTAACGGAAATATATTTTTGATATAAAAAACAAACGAATGGTAAATGTGAACTTGTTTTCATATTTTGAAAGTATTTTAAACCATTTTTTGTTTTAACTATATAAAAAAAAATAGTTAAGCAACTCATTGTAATATTTGACCAAACATGAGTTAACTTTTATTACAAACTAATTTAATTCTTAGATACAATAAAAATTTAAGTACTCATCTACAAAATCAATTATCAACAAAATTTAAGTCAAACTACACTTCTTTAATAACAAAATCAGATTAATGTAATATTGTTAGTTTAATTACTCAATACTTTTAATGTTAAATCTCTCTGTATATATATAGTGAAGAAATCAACTTCATGTTCACACTTAAAACGGCTTATTATCCTTACACCAAAGTCCAACTTTCTTTATTTATTTCATTTGTCATCAACATCATGGTGATGACAAATGCTTCGAGTTTAAATACATCCGTTACTGAACGTTTTATCAGTGCTTTCTCTCAAAATACTCTTCTATTTAATATTCATTGTCACTCTAGAGATGTTGATCTTGGAGTTCACACTCTTAAACCAGGTGACAAATATAATTTCTCATTCCATGAGAATTTCTGGGGCACTACTCATTTTTATTGCAGGCTTACATGGGGTCAAATGAATACTCAATTTGATGTTTTTTTATAAACGTAAGAGCCCTTGTAGATTTCATAAGGTCTTTAAGACAGATATTTATTGTAATTGGTTGGTGAATTCTTCGGCTATATATTTTGCTCGTATGAAAAATCCTTCACCTAGTGACTTTAGATTTGTCTATACTTGGTTGTAAATGTTAGGGATTTATTACATTTAAATTCCAATGTCTTTATAAATTAGAAGTACTTTTGTTATACTTCTATCTTATCTTTTTTGTTCTAGTCAAGAAAGATGTACGATAAATTAGAAGTACTTTTGTTATACATGTACGATAAATCACGCTCTCTCTTTCTCTCCTTACACTATTTAGCACTTCAAGGCGCATTTATATTGTTAATTAATGTGAGATTGATGACTTTTCATCAAAATTTTGACTGACATGTCGTCGTCGCAAAATGTCAATTAATGATTTGATGTGATACACTTTGATACAAAATGCTCTCACCAAGATTTTCTTGGTGACTTGAACTCATTCTTCGCAAGTGATAAACGTGATAAAAGATAAAAAAAACAAAAAAACATCAACAATCTCAACTAGGGGTGTACAAAATCGAACCAAAAATCGAATCGAACTGCAAATCAGTCACATCGAAAAAATTCAACTATATTTGGGTTGGCTTGGTTTTAATTAAAAAAAGTCAACCCAAGATCAAACCAGCCCGACATTATATATATAATTTTTAAAATTTACTTTGATGTTATTTCTAAATATTACTTATACATTTTTATATTTTTTATCTTTTTGACATACTTTTTCAAGATTTTGAGACTTAAAATTTTGAATGGTCTAATAAAGGTTATAACTCATAAATATTAGTAACTCTATTACAATTTCGGCCAAAAACACACCAAAATTCCGTATCATCAAAAATTCATAGACTATAGCACATGAAAATTGGTAAAATGGGGGTTTACCTGCTCTGACTCGTTTGAACTTGAAAATGGGACGGTTTACCCATCCAGACCAACTGGCTCCATTACAAAGGTCTTAACGGACGTCCGTGAAAAATTTCAGCCAAAAACACGCCGAAATTTTGGATCACAAAAAATCCATGGACTATATAGCACACGAAAATCAGCAAAATGAAGTTAACCTGCTCTAGAGCTCGTTTGAACTTGAAAATTAGCTGGTTTTCTCGTCGGGACCAACTAGCTCCATTACTAAGGTCTTAACAGACGTCCATGAAAAAATTCAATCAAAAACATGCTAGAATTCCGAATCATTAAAAATCCCTTCTCTATAGCACATGAAAATCGATAAAATAGGGGTTTACCTGCTCTGGACTCGTTTGAACTTGAAAATAAAACAATCTTCCCGTCGGGACCAATTGACTCCATTACTAAGGTCTTGATTGACGTCCATAAAAAAATTCAGCCAAATACACGTCGTATTCCGAATCACTAAAAATCCATGTATTATAGCACACAAAAATTGGCTAAATGGGGGTTTGCCTGCTCTAGGGATCGTTTGAACTTGAAAATGAACTGGTTTACCCGTCGGGACCAACTAGCTCAATTACTAAGGCCTTAACAGATGTCCATGAGAAATTTTAGGCAAAACCACACCGGAGTTTCGGATCAATTAAAATCCATGGACTATAGCGCATGAATATCGGCAAAATAGGGTTTACCTGCTTTGGGGCTCGTTTGAACTTGAAAATGGGTCAGTTTGCCCGTCGGGACCAACTGACTCTATTACTAAGGTCTTAGAAGATGTACATGAAATTTTTTGGCCAAAAACACGCCGTAATTTTAGATCACCAAAAATCCATGAACTATAGTACACAAAAATCGGCAAAATGGGGATTTACGTGCTCTAGGCTCGTTTGAACTTGAAAATGAGACGGTTTGCCCGTCGAGACCAACTAGCTCCATTTCTAAGGTCTTAACAGATGTCCATGAAAAATTTCAGCCAAAAACACGTCGAAATTTTGGATCAATAAAAATTCATACACTATAGCGCACGAAAATCGGCAAATTGGGGATTTACCTGCTCTGGGCTCATTTGAACTTGAGAATAGACCAGTTTGCCCGTCGAGACCAACTGGCTCTATTACTAAGGTGTTAATGAACGTCCATGAAAAATTTGGGCCTAAAACACGCCAGAATTTTGGATCACCAAAAATCCATGGACTAGCTCACAAAAATCAACAAAATGGGGGTTTACCTGCTTTGGGCTCGTTTGAACTTAAAAATGGGCCAATTTGTCCGTCAGAACCAACTGGCTTAATTACAAAGGTCTTAACGGACGTCCATGAAAAATTTCAGCCAAAAACATGCCGGATGCTAGATCACCAAAAATACATGGTCTAATATAGCACACAAAAAATGGCAAAATGGGGGTTTACCTGCTCTAGGACTTGTTTGAACTTGAAAATGGGTCGGTTTGCCCGTCAGAACCAACTGGTTACATTACCAAGGTCTTAACGGACGTCCGTGAAAAATTTCGGCCAAAAAATAGTTCTGAATCACCAAAAATCCATGGACTATAACATATGAAAATCGGCAAAATAAGGGTTTACCTGCTCTGGGATTGTATGAACTTAAAAATGGGTCGGTTTGCCTTTCGGGACCAACTGGCCCTATTACTAAAGTCTTAACGGACATCCACGAAAAATTTCTGCTAAAAAAATGACGTATTCCGGATCACCAAAATTCTATGGACTATAGCACATGAAAATCGGCAAAATAGGGGTTTACATGTTCTAGGGTTTGTTTGGATTTGAAAATGGGTCGATTTGCCCGTCGAGACCAACTGGCTCCATTACTAAGGTCCTAACGGACATCCCTGAAATATTTTGACCAAAAACACGTCGGAATTACGAATCACCAAAAAATCATAGATTATAGCACACGAAAATCGGCAAAATGGGACTTTACCTACTTTAGGACTCGTTTGAACTTGAAAATGGGCTTGTTTCCCGTCGGGACCAACTGTCTCTAATACTAAGGTCTTAAAAGATGTTCATGTAAAATTTCTGCCAAAATCACGCCGAAATTTTGGATAACCAAAAATCCATGGACTAAAGCACACGAAATTGTCAAAATAGGAGTTTACATGCTCTAGGCTCGTTTAAACTTGATAATTGGTTGGTTTGCCCGTCGGGACCAACTGACTCCATTTCTAAGATCTTAACGAACGTCCATGAAAAATTTTGACCAAAAACATGCCTGAATTGTGGATCACCAAAAATTTATGGACTATAGGAAATGAAAATCGACAAAATGGGGATTTACCTGCTCAGGGCTCGTTTGAACTTGAAAATGGGTCATTTTGCCCGTCGAAACCAACTGGCTCCATTACTAAGGTCTTAACGGATGTCTATGAAAAGTATTAGCCAAAGACATGCCAGAATTTCGGATCAATAAAAATCTAAGGACTATTAGCACACAAAAATTGGCAAATTGGGACTTTACCTTCTCTGAGCTCGTTTGAACTTGAAAATTGGTTGGTTTGCCCATCGAGACCAACTGACTCCACTAATTAAGTCTTAACGTACGTCCATGAAAAATTTTGGCCAAAAACACTGTTGACACTCAATTTTGGCCCTCCACGTTATAGATTAATTAACGAGCTTCTTTAATTTTAAACAATTCGGAATAATTAATTTTATAAAAATTTCAATATTTTCAAGTTATTTTTAGGTAATCCTAGTCATTTTATAATTTTTAAATAATATATATGTTTTATATAACTTTGTAAATAATTAGTATAGTTTATGAATATTCGAAAATCATCTCAAAAAATATTTTAATTTTAGTAAGTATTTTATTAAATTAGTTTAGTTTAAATTATAGTTATAATTTTGAATATTTAGTTTATAATTAAGTTAATTATTTTATTTCGTTAGAATTAAGAAGCTCGGTAACTAATCAATTCTAACTTGTCTTATTTTAATTTTGGCCAAAATCAACCAATTACCTCAATTTGATCGAAACTGCAATTCATGTGGTTATCTTCTTAAGTCAAATTGACCACATTCTAGGCCCCCTTTTCAAGACTAATTTCAGCCTATTTCTTCCTATATTCCCAGACCCAATTCTATTCCTAACAGTCATTTTCAGTTAAGCCCAAAAGTTCATTCTTCTTTGCACTAATAACAGTCCAGCCCATTCCAAATTCAACAGAAACCCATCCAATTAAATTACAACTTCAACAACAACGCATACCAACCGACCCCACCAGTGTCGTCTTCATCTTCTTCTCCCAGCATCGCGACCGAAACCCAGAACCTCAAACCAGTCCAGAATCACGACCCAGTCCAGCGAGAATGAGCCCAATAGCCCAGTGTGTGTTCTCTCTCTCTCGACCTTATCCTCTCGTACGAATCATTTGGAGAATGGTATAGGTGTCTCAAATCCGCTGTCTCGTTCGTCCTTCATCTCCAAATCGACGGCCTCTATTATCAATCCGTTAGAGTTTGGTACGAATTACAACTCGCCTCTTATCCTTTAAGAATTTCGAAATTTGCAATAGTCCCATATCGTTTTCCCCCCTCAAATTCAATCCAGAAGCTACCCTATAAATACCCTTCTTTTGTTCACTGTTGAGGGATGTTTTTTTTGAGACCTGAAAGTACCCTTAAAAAGCTTGGGAATTCTCGGCTCAATAGTTCAAAATTTTGTGGCCGTTCCAGTTGAAGGAGGTGGAATCGTCTCCGTCAACTCGTTGTTCCAGTTCGCTGCCCAGAACCAGGTAACATTCTTATTCCCTTTTCTTTCCTTTAGTTTTATGCTTTTTGAAATTGGTAGTAGATTCCTCTATTGTATGCCTGCTTAAATTTAGTCTTCCTTAGTTTTTATTTTCGTATTAACCGTTTATTCTTAATTTGATATGAAGTGTTGTGTTGTTTCCTTTAATGATTATGTATGCCTAATTTAGCTTACTAAAAATGCTCAGATTTGACTTCAATATTTGGTATTTTTGGTTAGTACTGATCTTGCTACTTGTTTTAATGTGATTTATATCATGAGTTTTTTTTGTTCCCTTGTTATTATGCTTCTTAAGGAGCTGTTAAATTCTTTTATTTTAGCTAGTATTAATCCCTTCCGAACCGTAAAAAACATAACTTCTCCATTTGACAGTCAATTATTGTGTAAGTATTGTGGTGGTCTTCTATGTAAGCTCATCAGTAACCTTTTCTTTATTTCAACATTTATGTTGGCTTTTAATTATGTCTGGTTCATTGAAATCGTGTTTGGCATTAGTTGTTTAAGTATGTTATGTTTCCAGTAGCTTAAAAGAAGTAAAATTGCTTATCGTTGAACTCGACGAATTTATATGTGAGATATTTATACCTGCGAGATAGGGATAATCAATGTTGAATAGGGTCAGAGTTATGCCTTTTCTGTTCAAGCATTTTAGCTGTAGGGCTAATATGTGTGATTGTTTTGTTCGTTTGATTTGAAAGTATTTTCAAGTGCTATTATTCGTGATAGAGTTTTGTATCTTCTTGCGTCATGGATAAATTTATCAAGTCTTAATGTTGATTGAAAGAGGATTATTGTCGGTTTAGTATAGTTACCTTTCTGTTTTCTATATTTATGTTTGCTCGTCTTGGTTTCCTAATCCCGAATATGGCGTCCATGTTATTTTTCTTTCCAGCAGTTGCCTTGTTCCAATTTTCCAACATGTTCTTTCCTTATTGTTGTTCTCTTCAAATCCATATTGAGTTTTGTTTGTATGACACTTTGCTATTGTGCATTTAGTCTCGCTAAAAGGTGCAACTCTTGTTATGATCATCTAAAGTGTTTTTACTTTTTTTTAGTTTGCTTTCATGTGTCTGAAGCCTAAATGTTCGAATCAGCCTGCTAGTTATTTGTATTCCCAGAATTTTGTTCCTAGCAAGGTCATTTTCCTTTTCTCTGTTTGTTCACAGCTTGTCATAGTTCCTTGAGATAGTTTTCTATTGTTTCCAGGACCCATTTGTTTATCACTTGAGAGTTATATATGATTGTTATCTAATTTGTTCTCGTGATGTATGAATTCATATTTCAAATCTAGTTTTCCTCTGAATTTCTATATGCTGAAATGCCTTAAAATTAGCTATGTATGTGTTTTGTAGTGAGGACTACTTTAACTCTTTTTAAAGTTTCTTAAGTTTTTTTTTATGGCTAATACTTAATTGTTCCCTTCCTTATCTATTTTTTGATCTTTTGCTCAAATGTGTGATAGTTTCACAAACTTTTAATATATTTTATTCCTTTTACTATATGGTACCAAAACGTTGATTGTTGTTTAAATGGTCCTCATGACGTGATTGGATACTATAATTTCTTTAATCACTATGAGAAGTGCATCTTAGTTATTAAATATTTTTAATTCTCATTGGTTCTTTTTTTAGTTATAATTTTATTTTCCTTATGATTAATTCTAAGACAGTAGCTCTTTGGTAATAATGGGTTTGTGGGTTAAATTGCGATGAAAGACAAATTGCCGAATCGATATCCTTAAACCTTATCTCTTAATTTGATTTGTTCATTTACTTATCCTTATTTCCTTTGTTTTCTTTGCATGACTCGCCTGATTCGAGTCTCTTGGACTCCCTCTCTTGCATTTTCCTCTTCTTCGAGTCAACCTCATCAAAGTCGTGAAGGGGAAGTTAATATCATCGGGTTAAACTTCAAATCACTGGCAGCAGCTCAATAGCAGTTACAGCACTCCCAAAAGCTGAAAAATTGGAAAATTTGGACTTAAAACAGTCCCATTTAACCGAAGCAGTAGCAGCAGTCCCCCGAGGGGCTAAAATTGAGATTTCTTGGACTTTAACAAGTCCAATTTATACCGTAACGCCAGCAGTAACTAAGCAAGCAGCAGATCGGTAATTCAGTCCCAAAAGGGACTTAATATGAGTCGAAAATGTCTTGTTTATATTTTCTTATTATTATCATTGATGCTAACTTTCTTTAACCTTTTTTTCATTAATTTAGATGAATCCTTGGGGAAGTTTTCTATTTTGTTACTCATTTTTCTTTTAAGTAGTTAAAGTTCTCATAAAACTCTTTCAAGTTAGGCAACTTAAGCTCTTAGACTAACTTGAGAATTATCATATTCTTTCATAGTTAGTAGTTAGCTTTGGATCTATGTTTATGAGTTTTGATTTAACTATTTAGTCCAAATTTTGACTAGGATAGAGTTGTTAAGTTTTTCTTAAACTAAAATTAGTTCTCTTTTAAAAATAACTTAAGATTTTGTATGAATGACTTAAGGATTTTTCTATATTCTTTCGTAGTTGTTAAACAAGGTCTCTTGATCCATATTGTTGAGTTTGAATTAATGGTATGGTTCAAAACTTGACCATGGATCAAAGTTTCAAGTTAGGATTATTTTAAGATTTTTACAAGCATCAAAAGATTTTTCTTTTTCTTTTTTTATCTAAGTTTCAAACAAGATTTTTATAAGTAATTCTTTTATTTTATAAAATTAGCCAAACTTTTGAATCCATCGGTCAACCGCGTATTAGCGGATTCTCTAAGATGCCTAAACCCTTCCTTAGAGAATTATTCGAACCCTTACCCGACTCTGGTTTTATTTAAAATATTTCCTTTCAAAAAAAATTCCTTCTAAAATGGTTTTCTTAATTTTTCCTAAAAAATTAAGTGGCGACTTCCAAATAACTCATTTTTTAAAACTTAACAAAAATCGCCAAAGTTGCGAAAATGGTTTCGAAACCTTAGTTTTCGAAATCGGGTCGTAACAAACACGTCGTATTCTGGATCACCAAATATCTATGGACTATAGCACAAGAAAATCAGCAAAATAGCGATTTACCTGCCCTGGGCACGTTTGAACTTGAAAATGGGCCGGTTTGTCCATCAGGACCAACTAGCTCCATTATTAAGGTCTTAACGGACGTCTAAGAAAATTTTTGGCCAAAAACACACCAAAAATTTGGATCACCAAAAATCTATGGATGATAGCATACGAAAATCAGGAAAATGGGTTTACCTGCTCTGGACTCGTTTGAACTTGAAAATAAGACGATTTGCCCGTCAGGACCAACTGGCTCCATTACTAAGGTCTTGACTGACGTCCATAGTAAAATTCAGCCAAATACATGTCGTAATCTGAATCACTAAAAATCAATCTCTTATAACATACAAAAATCGGCTAAATCAGGGCTAGCCTGCTCTAGGGATCGTTTGAACTTGAAAATGAACCGATGTCCATTACTAAGGTCTTAACAGATGTCCATGAGAAATTTCAGGCAAAAACACAGCAAAAATTCGGATCAATTAAAATCCATGGACTATAGGGCATGAATATCGATAAAATAGGGTTTACCTGCTTTGGAGCTTGTTTGAACTTGAAAATGAGTCGATTTGCCTGTTGGGACCAACTGGCTCCATTACTAAGGTCTTAGTGGACGTACATGAAAATTGTTGGCCAAAAACATGCTGTAATTATAGATCACCAAAAATCCATGCACTACAATACACAAAAATTGGCAAAATGGGGATTTTCGTGCTCTGGGCTCGTTTGAACTTGAAACTGGGACGGTTTCCCCATCGAGACCAAATTGCTCCATTTCTGAGGTCTTATCGGATGTCCAAGAAAACTTTCGACCAAAAACACGCCGAAATTTTGGATCAATAAAAATCCATGGACTATAGCGCACTAAAATCGACAAATTGGGGATTTACCTACTCTGGGCTCGTTTGAACTCGAGAATGAGCCAGTTTGCCCGTCGGGACCAACTGGCTTCATTACTAAGGTGTTAACGAACGTTCATAAAAATTTGGGCAAAAAGCACGCCGAAATTCTGGATCACCAAAAATCCATGGACTATAGCACACGAAAATCAGCAAAATAGGGGTTTACTTGCTTTGGACTCGTTTGAACTTGAAAATGGGCCGATTTGTCCGTTAGAACCAACTAGCTCCATTACTAAGGTCTTAACGGAAGTGTATGAAAATTTTTGGCCAAAAACACGTCGGATTCTAGATCACCAATAATATATGGACTAATAGCACACGAAAATTGACAAAATGGGGGTTTACCTGCTCTAGGACTTTTTTGAACTTGAAAATGGGTCGGTTTGCCCGTCAAAACCAACTGGTTACATTACTAATGTCTTAATGGACGTTCATGAAAAATTTCAGCCAAAAAATAGTTCTGAATTACTAAAAATCCATGGACTATAACACATGAAAATTGGCGAAATAAGGATTTATCTTCTCTGGGCTCGTATAAACTTGAAAATGGATCGATTTGCCTGTCGGGACCAACTTGCTCTTTTACTAAGGTCTTAACGGATGTCCATTAAAAATATCTGCCAAAAAAATGACGTATTTCGGATCACCAAAAATCTATTGACGAAAATAGGTAAAATAGGGGTTTACCTGTTCTAGGGCTTATTTGAATTTGAAAATGAGTCGGTTTTCCCCGTCGGGACTAACTAGCTCAATTACGAAGGTCCTAACTGACGTCCATGAAATATTTCGGCCAAAGACACGCCGAAATTACGGATCACCAAAAATTCATCGATTATAGCACATGAAAATCGACAAAATAGGGCCTTACCTACTTTAGGGCTTGTTTGAATTTGAAAATGGGCCGGTTTGCCCGTCGGGACCAACTATCTCTATTACTAAGGTCATAAAAAACGTTCATGAAAAATTTCTGCCAAAACTACGCCAGAATTCTGGATAACCAAAAATCTATGGATTATAGCACATGAAATCGTCAAAATAGGGGTTTACATGTTTTAGGCTCATTTAAACTTGATATTGGGCCGATTTGCCCGTCGGGACCAACTGGCTCTATTACTAGGTCTTAACGAATTTTCATGAAAAAGTTCTACTAAAAACATTCTCGAATTGCGAATCACCAAAAATTCATGCACTATAGCAAATGAAAATCGACAAAATGGGGATTTACTTGCTCAGGGCTCGTTTGAATTTGAAAATGTGTCAGTTTTCTCGACGGGACCAACTGGCTCCATTACTTAGGTGTTAATGGATGTCTATGAAAAATTTTGGCCAAAAAAACACCAGAATTTTGGATCAATATAAATCCTTCGACTATTATAGCACACGAAAATCGGCAAATTGGGGCTTTACCTTCTCTGAGCTCGTTTGAACTTGAAACTGGGTCGATTTTACTGTCGGGACCAACTGATTCCACTACTAGGTCTTAACGGACGTCAATGAAAATTTTTGGTCAAAAACACGCCGTATTCTGGATCACCAAATATCCATGGACTATAGCATACGAAAATAGCAAAGTAGTAGTTTACCTGCTTTGGGCACGCTTGAACTTGAAAATGGGTCGGTTTATCCATTGGGACCAACTAGCTCCATTATTAAGGTCTTAACGGGTCCACGAAAAATTTCGACCAAAAATACGCTGAAATTTTGGATTACCAAAAATCTATGGGCGATAACACACGAAAATTGGGAAAATGAGGTTTACCTACTCTGGGATCGTTTGAACTTGATAAAAGGCCAATTTTCCCGTAAGGACTAACTGACTCCATTATTAAGGTCTTAACGAATGTTCATGAAAAATTACAGCAAAAAACACGCAGTAATTCGGATAACCAAAAATACATGGACTATAGCACACAAAAATCGGTAAAATAATGATTTACCTGCTGTCGTGCTTTTTTAAACTTGAAAATGGACCGATTTACCCGTTGGGACAAACTAGACCCATTACTAAGAACTTAACGGACGTACATGAAAATTTTCAGCCAAAAACACGTAGGAATTCTCGATCACCAAAAATCCATGGACTATACACAAAAATAGTTAAAATATGGGTTTACTTTCTCCGGAGCTCGTTTGAACTTGAGAATGGACCAGTTTTCCTGCTGGGACCAACTGGCTTCAATACTAAGGTCTTAGAGGATGTCCATGAATAATTTCGGCCAAAAACACGTCGGAATTTTGAATCAATAAAAATTCATAGACAATATCACATGAAAATCGACAAAATATAGGTTGACCTGCTCTGGGCTCATTTTAACTTGAAATTGGGCCGATTTGCCCGTCGTGACAAAATAGCTCTATTACTAAGGTCTAAATGGACTTCTATGATAATTTTGGGCTAAAAACACACCGAAATTTTGGATAACCGAAAATCCATGGACTATAGCACCTGAAAATCGAAAAAATGGGGGATTACCTTCTCCGGCGCTCGTTTGAACTTGAAAATTGACCAGTTTGCCCGTCGGTACCAACTGGCTCGATGACTAAGGTCTTAGCGGACGTCCATAAAAAATTTTGACCAAAAACACGCCGAAATTCTGAATCACCAAAAATTCATGGAATAACATACAAAAATCGGCAAAATAGGGGTTTACCTGCTTTTGGCTTGTTTAAACTTTAAAATGGGTCAGTTTGCCCGTCGGGACCAACTGGTTCTATTTCTAAGGTCTTAATGGATGTACATGAAAAAATTTGGCCAAAAACCCGTCGAAATTTTGGATCAATAAAAATCAATGGACTATAGCTCACGAAAATTGGCAAAATGTGGATTTACCTACTCTAGGCTCGTTTGAACTTGAAAATGAGACGATTTACCCGTCGAGACTAACTGGCTCAACTTCTAATGTCTTAACGGATGCCCATGAAAAAATTCGGCCAAAAATTCATCAAACATAGCAAATGAAAATCGAGAAATGGAGGTTTACCTACTCTAGGCTCGTTTGAAATTTAAAATGGGCTAGTTTGCCCGTCGCGACCAACTGGCTCCATTACTAAGGTCTTAACAGACACCTATGATAAATTTCAACCAAAAAACAGGTCAGAATTCTGGATCACCAAAAACCAATGGACTATAACACACGAAAATCGATAAAATAGGGGTTTACCTGCTCCAGAGCTTGTTTGAATTTGAAAATGGGCCGATTTGCCTTTCAGAACCAACAGTTTCCATTACTAAAGTCTTAACTGGCGCCAATGAAAAATTACGACCAAAAATACGCTGGAATTTTGGTCACCAAAAATTCATGGATGAGAGCACACAAAAATCGACAAAATGGGCGTTTACCTACTCTGGGGCTTGTTTGAACTTGAAAATGGGCCGGTTGCCCGTTGTGACCAACAAACACCATTACTGAGGTCTTAACTGACGTCTATAAAAAATTTCAGCCCAAAAAACGCTGCAATTTCGAATCACCAAAAATAGATGAACTATAGCACACGAAAATCGGCAAAATGGGATTTTCGTGCACTGGGGATCATTTGAACTTGAAAATGGGTTGGTTTTTCTCGTCGTGACAAACTGGCTCAATTACTAAGGTCTTAACGGATGTCCATGAAAAAATTTCAGAAAAAAACACGCCGCAATTCTGGATCACCAAAAAATCATGAAATATAAGCATACGAAAATCGACAAAATATGGTTTACCTGCTTTGGGGATCATTTGAACTTTAAAATGTACCGATTTGCCTGTGTGGGCCAATTGTTTCCATTACTAAAATCTTAACGGATGTCCTTAAAAAATTTCTGTCAAAAACACGTCGGAATTTTGGATCATCAAGAATCCATTAACTATAGTACAAGAAAATTGGTAAGATGGGGGTTTAGCTATGCTGGGGCTCGTTTGAACTTATATTTAGGCCATCTAACTCTTCGGGACCAACTGGATCTATAACTAAGGTCTTAACGGATGTCTATGAAAAATTTTGGCCAAAAACACGCAGAAATCTTGGATCACCAAAAATCCATGGATGATAGTACACGAAAATCGGCTAAATGGGGCTTTACCTGGTCTGGGGATCGTTTGAACTTGAAAACGGGCTGATTTTGCCCATCGCTACCAATTGGCTCTATTACTAAGGTCTTAACGGACATCCAAGAAAATATTTGGCCAAAAACAGGTCAAAATTGTGGATCACTAGAAAGCCATGGACTATAACACACCAAAATCGATAAAATAAGGGTTTACCTGCTCAAATTTTGGCTAAAAATACACCGAAATTGTGGATCACCAAATATCCATGGACTATAGCATACGAAAATCGATAAAATGGGGGTTTACCTGCTTTAGGGCTCATTTGAACTTGAAAATGGGTCTGTTTGCCCGTCGGGACGAACTAGCTCTATTGCTAAGGTCATAACGGACGTCCTTGAAAAATATTGTTCAAAAACATGCCAGAAGTCCTGATCACCAAAATTCAATGAACTATAGTACCGAAAATCGGCAAAATGGGGGTTTACCTATTGTGGGGATTGTTTGAACATGAAAATGAGCAGGTTTGCCCGTCGTGATCAACTGGCTCCATCACTAAGGTTTTAACGGACATCCATGAGAAATTTCCGCCAAAACCACGCCGGATTTCCAAACCACCAAAAATTCATGGACTATAGCACATGAAAATCGATAAAATAAGGGTTTGCCAACTCTGGTGCTTGTTTGAACTTGAAAATGGGCCGAATTTCCCTTCAGAACTAGTTGACTCCATTACTAAAGTCTTAGTAGACGTCCATGGAAAATTTAGGCAAAAAACAGGCCATATTGCGGATCACCAAAAATTTATTGACTAGCACACAAAAATCGACAAAATGGAGGTTTGCCTGCTTTATGGCTTTTTTAAACTTGAAAATGGGTCAATTTTCCCATCGGGACCAATTGACTCCATTACTAAGATCTTAACAGACGTCCATGAAATATTTCAGCAAAAAACACGCCAGAATTTCGTATCACCAAAAATGCATGGACATATCAGAGGAAAATCAACAAAATGGGGTTTGCCTGCTCTGGGGCTTGTTTTATCTTAAAAATGGGTCGGTTTACCCGTCGAGACCAACTGACTCAATTATTCGGGTATTAACGGATGTCGACAAAATATTTCGGCCAAAAACACGTCGGAATTTCAAATCACCAAAAACCTATTAACGATAGCACACAAAAATTGGCAAAATGGGGTTTCCCTACTCTGGGCTCGTTTGAACTTACAACTGTGTTGGTTTACCTGTCGGGACCAACTTGCACCATTACTAAGGTCTTAACGGACATCCATGAAACATTTCGGCCAAAAAAATATCAGAATTTAGGATCACCAAAAATCCATGGACTATAGCACAGGAAAATTGACGAAAATAGGGGTTTACCTGCAAAATGGGTCGATTTTCCCGTCAAAACCAACTGACTCTATTATTAAAGTTTTAACGGACGTCCATGAAAAATTTTAGCCAAAAACACGATCGAATTCTGGATCACCAAAAATCTATGGACTATAGCACACAAAAATCGGTAAAATGGGGGATTATCTTCTCTAGGGTTTGTTTGAACTTGAAAATGAGTTGGTTTGCCCGTCGGGACCAACTAAGTCCATTACTAAGATCTTAACGGACGTCCATGATATATTTCATTCAAAAACACGTCAAAATTCCTGATCACCAAAAATCCATGGACTATAATACACAAAAAAGGGCAAAATGGTGGTTTACCTGCTTTAGGGCTCGTTTGAAATTAAAAATTGTTCGGTTTCCCCATCGGGACCAACTGGATCCATTACTAATGTCTCAACGGACGTTAATGGAAAATTTCGACCAAGAAGAAGCTGAAAATCTAGATCTCCAAAATATGAGTTTACCTGCTTTAGGGTTCGTTTAAACTTTAAAATGGGCCGGTTTGCCTGTCGCGACCAACTGGTTCCATAACTAGGTTCTTAAAGGACGTCCATAAAATATTTTGGCCAAAAACACGTCGGAATTAGGGATCACCAAAAATTCATGGATTATAGCACATGAAAATTGGCAATATGGGGGTTTACGTGCTCTAGGGGTCATTTGAATTTGAAAATGGGTCGGTTTCTTCGTGATGACGAACTAGCTCTATTACTAAGAGCTTAGCAGATGTCCATGAAAAATCTCGGCCAAAAATACTTCATTATTACGGATAAATAAAAATGCATTAACTATAGCGCACAAAAATCGGTAAATTGGGGGTTTACCTGCTCTGGGGTTTGTTTTAACTTCAAATTAAGGTCTTAACGGAAGTCCATGAAAAATTTCGGCCAAAAACATGTCGGAATTTCGAATCACCAAAAATCCATTGAATATAGCACATGAAAATAAAAAAAATGGGGGTTTACTTGCTCTAAGGCTAGTTTGAACTTGAAAATGGGTCGATTTTCCCGTCGGGACCAACTGGCTCCATTACAAAGGTCTTAACAGATGTTCATAAAAAAAATTGGCAAAAAACACGTGGTAATTTCGAATCACCAAGAATTCATTGACTATAGTATAACACACGAAAATCAGCAAAATAGGGGTTTACCTTCTCTAGGGCTCGTTTGAACTTGACAATAGGTCGGTTTGCCCATCAGGTCCAACAAGCTCAATTACTAAGGTCTTAACGGACGTGAATGAACAAATTTCAGCCAAAAACACGTCGAAATTCCAGATCATCAAAGATACATGGACTATAGTACACAAAAATCTGCAAAATGGGGGTTTAACTGCTCTAGGGCTCGTTTGAACTTGACAATGAGATGGTTTACCCGTCGGGACCAACTAGCTCCATTATTAAGGTCTTAACAGACATCCATGAAAAAATTAGTTTAAAAACACGCCAAAATTCAAGATCACCAAAAATCCATTGACTATAGCACACGAAAATCGGCAAAATAGGGGTTTACCTACTCTTGGGCTCGTTTGAAGTTGAAAATAAGCCATTTTTCCCGTCGGACCAACTAGTTCCATTACTAAGGTCTTAATGGACGTCCATGAAAATTTTAGGCCAAAAACACGCAGAAATTAGGGATCACAAAAAATTCATGAAATATAGCATAAGAAAATCGACAAAATAGGGGTTTACCTACTCTAGGGCTCGTTTGAAATTTAAAATGGGTTGGTTTCCTCGTCGGGATCAACTGACTCTATTACTAAGGTCTTATGGATGTCCATGAAAATTTTTAGCCAAAAACACGTTAGAATTTTTGATCAATAAAAATTCATGGATTATAGCGCACAAAAATCAGTAAATTGGGGGTTTACCTCATCCGGGCTCGTTTGAACTTGAAAAGGGGCCGATTTGTCCATTGCGAAAAATTGGCTCCATTACTAAGGTCTTAACGGACGTCCATGAAATATTTCGGACAAAAACACGCCGAAATTTTGGATCACCAAAAGTACATGGACTATATCTCATGAAAATTAGAAAAATAGATGTTTACCTGCTCTGTTGGGGATTGTCTGAATTTGAAAATGGGCTGGTTTGCCCGTCGGGACCAATTGGCTCCATTACTAAAGTCTTAATGGATGTCCATGAAATTTTTTTGCCAAAAACATGTTGGAATTTAGGATCACCAAAAATCCGTTGACTATAGCACGAAAATCGGTAAAATAGGGGTTTACCTGCTCTAGGGCTCGTTTGATCTTGACTATGGGCTGGTTTGCCCGTCGAGTCCAATATGCTCTATTTCTAAGGTTTTAATGGATGTCCATGAAAAATTTCAGCCAAAAACACGTCAGAATTCTGGATCACCAAAAATACATGGACTATATCACACGAAAATCAGCAAAATGGGGTTTACCTGCTCAGGGGCACAATTGAACTTGAAAATGGACCGGTTTGCCCGTGGGGACCAACTGGCTCCATTACTAAGGTCTTAACGGATGTCCACAAAAAATTTCGACCAAAAACACTTTGAAATTTTGAATGAATAAAAATTTATGGACTATAACGCACGAAAATCGGTAAAATGGGGGTTCACCTGCTCTAGGCTCGTTAGAACTTGAAAACGGGACGATTTTTCCGTCAGAACCAACTGGATTCATTACTAAGTTCTTAATGGACGTCCATGAATAATTTTTGCCAAAAACACGTCGAAATTCTGGATCACCAAAAATTAGTGGATTATAACACAGGAAAATCGACAAAATGGGGGTTTCCTTTCTCTAGGGCTTATTTGAACTTGAAAATGGATCGGTTTGACAGTCGAGATCAACTGGCTCCTTTACTAAGGTCTTAACGGACGTCATAATAAATTTTGGCCAAATACATGCCGAAATTTCGAATCACCAAAAATCCATGGACTGTAGCACCTGAAAATTGGCAAAATGGGGGTTTACATGCTCTGAGCTCGTTTGAACTTGAAAATGGGTCGGTTTGTCCCTCGGGACCGAGTGACTCCATTGTTAAGGTCTTTTCGGATGTCCATAAAAAATTTCGACCTAAAATACGTTGGATTCTGGATCACAAAAAATTCATGGACTATAGCATACAAAAATGGGCAAAATGTGGGTTTACCTGCTTTGGTCTTGTTAGAACTTAAAAATAGGTCGGTTTACCCGTCGGTACCTACTGGCTCAATTACTAAGGTTTTATCGGATGTCCATGAAACATTTCGGCCAAAAACACGCCGGAATTTTGGATCAACCAAAATCCATGGATAGCTCACAAAAATTGGCAAAATGGGGGTTTACCTGCTCTGGGCTCGTTCAAACTTGAAAATGGGCCGGTTTTCCCATCGGGTTCAACTAGCTCCATTACTAAGGTTTTAACAGACGTCTATGAACAATTTCGTCCAACAACACACCGAAATTACGAATCACCAAAAGTACATTCTATAACACATAAAAATCGGCAAAATAGAGGTTTAGCTGCTCTGGGGTTCGTTTGAACTGAAAATGGGCCAATTTTGCCCGTGGTGACCAACTGGATCCATTACTAAGGTCTTAACGGACGTCTATGAAAAATTTTAGCCAAAAACGCGCCAGAATTCAGGATCACCAAAAATCCATGGACTATAGGACACGAAAATTGAAAAAATAAGAGTTTACCTACTATGAGGCTCGTTTGAACTTGAAAATTGGCTGCTTTGACTGTTAGAACCATCTGGCTCCATTACTAAGGTCTTAACAGACGTCTATAAAAAATTTTGGCCAACAACACACTGAAATTACGGATCACCAAAAATCCATGGACTATAGCACACGAAAATCGGCAAAATGGGGGTTTACCTGCTCTAGGGCTCGTTTGAACTTGTAAATTGGCCAGTTTACCTGTCAGAACCAACTGGCCTCATTACTATGGTCTTAACGGACGTCCATGAAAAATTTCGGCCAAAAACACGCTAGAATTCTGAATCACTAAAAATCCATGGACTGCAAATGAAAATCGTCAAAATGGGGGTTTACCTGCTCTGGGCTCGTTTGTACTTGAAAATGGACGTCCATGATAAGATTCGGCAAAAATCAAGTTGTATTTCGGATTAGCAAAAATCCTTGGACTTTACCACATAAAAATCGGTAAAATGGGGGTTTACCTGCTCTGGGCTCGTTTGTACTTGAAAATGGGCCAATTTGCCCGTGAGGACCAACTGACTCTATTTCTAATGTCTTAACTAATGTTCATGAAAATTTTTGGCAAAAAACATGCCAGAATTTCGAATCAATAAAAATCTACGGACTATAGCGCACAAAAATCGGCAAAATTGGGGTTTTCCTGCTCTTGGCTCATTTGAATTTGAAAATGGGTTGTTTTGCCCGTCTACACCAACTGGCTCCATTATTAAGGTCTTAACGGACGTGCATGAAATATTTCATCCAAAAACACGCTGAAACTCCGGATCACCAAATATCCAGTGACTATAGCACACGAAAATTGGTAACATAGGGGTTTACCTGCTCTGTGGCTCATTTGAACTTTAAAATGGGTTGATTTTCCCGTTGGGAACAATTTACCCCATTATAAAAGTCTTAACGGACGTCCTTGAAAAATTTCGACCAAAAACACGCCTAAATTCCAAATCACCGAAAATCCATACACTATAGGACATGAAAATCTCCAAATGGGGGTTTACCTTCTCTGGCTCATTTGAATTTGAAAATAAGACGGTTTTTTCGTCGGTACCAACTGGCTCCATTACTAAGTTTTTAACGAATGTCCATAAATAATTTTGGCCAAAAATACGTCGAAATTTTGGATCACTAAAAATTCATGGACTATAGCACACGAAAATCGGTAAAATGGAGGTTTACCTGCTCTGGGGATCGTTTGAACTTGTAAATGGACAGGTTTGACAATCGAGACCAACTTGCTCCATTACTAAGCTCTTAACGGATATCCATCATAAATTTCGGCATAAAACACGTCGAAATTCTGAATCACCAAAAATCCATAGACTATAGCACCTGAAAATCGCAAAATGGGGGCTTACCTGCTTTGGGCATGTTTGAACTTGAAAATGGGCCGATTTGTCTGTCGGTACCAACTGGCTCCATTGCTAAGTTCTTTACGGACGTCCATGAATAATTTAGACTAAAAATACGTTGGAATTTTGGATCACCAAAAATCCATGAACTATAACACACGAAAATCGGCAAAATGGGGGTTTACCTGCTCTAGGGCTTGTTTGAACTTGAAAATGGATCGATTTGACTGTCGAGACAAACTGGCTCCATTACTAAGGTCTTTACGGACGTCCATGATAAATTTCGGCCAAAAACACGTCGGAATTCTGAATCGCCAAAAATCCCTGGACTATAGCACCTGAAAATCGACGAAATGGGGGTTTACCTACTCTGGGGCTTGTTTGAACTTGAAAATAGGCTGGTTTGTCCGTCGAGACCAACTGGCTCAGTTACTAAGGTCTTATCGGACGTCCATGAAATATTTCGGCCAAAAGCACGCCGAAATTTTGGATCAATAGAAATCTATGGACTATAGCATACAAAAATTGGCAAAATGGGAGTTTACTTGGTTTGGGCACGTTTAAGCTTAAAAATGACCCAATTTACCCATCGGGTCCAACGAGCTCCATTACTAAGGTCTTAGCGGACGTCCATAAAAATTTTTGGCCAAAAACACACCAAAATTAGGGATCACCAAAAATACATGGACTATAGCACATGAAAATCGACAAAATGGGGGTTTACCTGCTCTAGGGCTCATTTGAACTGAAAATGGGCCTGTTTGCTTATAGGGACCAACTGAATCCATACTAAGGTCTTAACGGACGTCCACGAAAAATTTCAGTCAAAAATACGCCAGAATTTTGGATCACCAAAAATCCATGATTATAGCACACAAAAATATGTAAAATAGGGGTTTACCTACTTTGCCAAAAACACGTCGGAATTCTGGATCACCAAAAATCTATGTACTGCACACGAAAATTGGCAAAATGGTGGTTTACCTGCTCTAGGGCTCGTTAGAGCTTGAAAATGTGTCGATTTTCCTGTCGGGACCATCTGGCTCCATTATTGTGGTCTTAACAGTCATCCATGAAAATTTTTGGCAAAAACACGCTGGAATTGTGGATCACCAAAAATCCACTGACTATAGCACACGAAAATCAACAAAATGGGGTTTACCTGCTTTGGGGTTCGTTTGAACTTGAAAATGGGCCGGTTTACCCATCGAGACCAATTGTCTCTATTAATAAGGTCTTATTGGACGTCCATGAAATTCAATTTAAAATCAAATGATCACTTACAATGCTAATTCAGGAATATAAGGTGATTGAAAATATTTTTATAGTGTTGATACTGTAGAAATATATTCAAAGTTGCTATAGAAGTTGAGCGCGATATATATATATATCACCCACATGTAACACTTTGCCACACCATAATACCAACAATAGCAAATTATTTTTTTATCAACCTAAGTTTGACCATATCTAACCATACATTCTACCATCCAGATTTCGTGTCTGAAGGCCTATGCATGCAAATTCCTGACAATCTACAAGATATTATGCAATTGGAATAGGTCTAACTACTCAGTTAAGAAAACCTAACCTACATGGGCGCGAAGCAACTACTGAAGACTTTGAATGCAAGCTTTTGACTCCTCGCGGCGAATATTGACGAACGTTGGTCGGGAATCATTAAGTCTCACCCTTCCTTCCATGAAAATTCCTCTCCTCTATTGTTCTCGAGCTTAAAAGTGGCTTAGGAGAATTATTATAGTAACCCTCTCCTATTTTGTTCAGGAAAAAGTGGGAACAAAAATAAAAGAAATTGTTTTATCTAGGGTTTGATTCCATCAGCTCCGCTATAGTTCAGGGACGAAACTAATAATTTGTGTAAAATTCAGAAGTGTTTTTAATATTTCTCTACATGATATGAGGTAAAGTTGATTGACTTTATTTTAAATTAATGTAATTTTGTTAGTTTGGCATTAAATTACTCAATTCTTTTTTTTCTCCTTTATAAATTAAAAAACTCATAAAGTGAGGAAACCAACTTTATTTTTACTCTTAAAATGGCTTATTACCCTTGCACCAAAGTTCAATTTTTATTACTAATCTCATTTATCATCAACATTGTGATGATGACAAATGCTTCCCTTGTCAATCCATCAATTCGTGAATTTTTTAAGAGTAACCTCCCTATTCATTCTCCTCTACTCTCTGTTCATTGTCAATATAAAGACGATGATCTTGGAGTTCGTACACTTAAACCGGGTGATAAATTTGATTTCTCCTTCCATGAGAATTTCTTGGGCACTACTCGTTTTTATTGCAGATTCGATTGGGGTCAAAATTATAATGATTTTGATGTCTATTATAAAAAAAAAGAGCCCTTGTAAATATAAATTTTCTTTTGTGGTAGATCTTTATTGTACTTGGTTGGTAAAGGATTCTGGTATATATCTTACTCGCACCCCTGGATTTCCTTTTCCTAATGACTTCAAATTGGCTTATACCTGATTGAAGAAGGATTCTGCTATATCTCTTGGGGAATCTTTTACCTAGGGGATTTCAAAATTCTCATTGCTTCGTGGTGGAAAAAATATTTGTTTTTAATAGTGTGACGATCGACTCTTAATCTATATTTTAATTGACGCTAAAATCTCAATTTATATGACATAATCTCTTTTTTCTGACTCAAGCTCTTAATAACATCTAAATCTTTTATATAGTTTCATGATCTCATTTTATTATTGTGATTTTAAACATCAAAGGTTTTAATTTGAAATTATATTATTGAAATTAAGTCATTGGAACTTCAAATTGGCATAAGGCAAAGTGAAATATATCTAATAAAGTATGACTAATTGTGTAGAAAATTCTACAGAAAGTATTATGCATCATTAACATTAAATTGGCCTTAGTTGAATTTGACTCTAAGTTGTTGGGTTGGAAATTATAAGTTGTAATGGGATAAATTATTTCATCATGTATATAGGATACTTATTCCATCACTAAAGTATAAATGATGAGATAAATAATCTCCAGTATTGTTGGGTTATGAGGGTGATTAGGGCGTCATGTGAAAGCTTACAATTGCAAATAATATGGTTGATAAATTAGACGACACATAAAACTATACTAAAGGATATAATATTATTATTTGATATGACCATTGGTCTACATAATTAAAAACTAATAAAAAGCATAAAAACCGTAGAGACAAAATCCCCCAACAAAACTCTCTAAACAACTACATTGTAGATTCTATTGTGTTATGCTATGAGAATACAGATCTTCAATTTATAGATCTCCAAACATTTCCTCTAAGGAAAGAATAAACCAAATATGGAAGAAAATTATATTTTCCTTTCAGAAAAAGTTCAAGCATTTATGATAATACTTTGACTTTTCTTTAAGGAAAAAAATAAACTTCAAATAAGGTAAGAAAACCAGGGCAAAATCCTAACAAATCTCCCCTTTTGGTTGGATTTTCTTGACAAAACTTGATCCGTCTTCTTCACATGCATGATATCTTCGTTCTTCACATAGTCTTCATCACTGTTGCTTGCCATGGTTAAAAATAAAGTTTAACATATATGGGTTAAAAATGGTTTAAAAATATTTTATTTTTATTTTCAAATATGCAGCAACAAAAATATTGAAAATATGGTTTTAATCTTTTCTCCACATGTAGCTGAACAAAAATCTTTTTTATCATCAAATTAGTTGCAAATTGATTTGAAACCACTTGAACCTGTCTTTAACCTCATTCAAGCATTAGATCATTGAACCATCAGATCTTTGAACCATATGCTCTGATACCACTTGTTGGGTTATGAGGGTGATTAGGGCGTCATGTGAAAGCTTACAATTGCAAATAATATGGTTGATAAATTAGACGACACATAAAACTATACTAAAGAATATAATATTATTATTTGATATGACCATTGGTCTACATAATTAAACACTAATAAAAAGCATAAAAACCGTAGAGACAAAATCTCCCCATAAACAAAACTCTCTAAACAACTACATTGTAGATTCTATTGTGTTATGCTATGAGAATAAAGATCTTCAATTTATAGATCTCCAAACATTTCCTCTAAGGAAAGAATAAACCAAATATGGAAGAAAATTATATTTTCCTTTCAGAAAAAGTTCAAGCATTTATGATAATACTTTGACTTTTCTTTAAGGAAAAATATAAACTTCAAATAAGTTAAGAAAATAAGGGCAAAACCCTAACAAGTATGGCTTAATACTTCCAACCAAACATAGGATAAAATAGTCCTACATTTTTATTCCTAAAATTATTATACATAATACCTCACACCAAATGAATCCAAGGTTGATAAAGTCATTTTTAATATCTCTTAATTGTGGTTGTAATAAATATTTAGTTAATAAGTCAGCTATATATTTTAAATTTTTTTTAAAAAAATAAAATTATTTTGGACTTGAAGTCCTTTTATTAATGCCTTAATGGGCTAAATGTTCAAACAAAAAAAAAAATTAATTTTGGACTTGAAGTCCTTTTATTAATGCCATTGTTGGCCCAAAACCCAGACCAGTTCAATTAGAGTTTCCTAATTTGATCCTTCTTCTCTTTCCACTTTTTCCAGTTCTCCATTTCTGCATCTCTGTCAGCCGCCATGTTCCCTTGATGCTCTTCAATGATGAAGATTGCTGAAAAATTCAGCTATCAATGGTTTGGGTTCCATTTTTCCTGTACTTCTTTCTATTCTTTTGATAATCTCACTCTTTCTTTTTGTAGGTGTACTACCCAGTAAGAGTTCTTGTCAAGCTCGCAAGAGGGTGTGAGCCTTGCATTCAGCTTTGCAGATCTTTGTAATTCATCTTGTACCTCTTTCGTCTTCTTCTTCCTTTTCTTCTGCAAACATCTGACCCTGTTGTTTTCCAGTTGAAGCCGAATACGAGTGAACCCAGGAGCTCTCGCACTTCCTCCCCTCGATCTCTCTGTTGACTGCTCGTTTTGAATTCAGATACAGCTCGTAGACTCTCTCCTTTTACTGGTCCATGTATCACTTTTTGTTGGCTGACATAGCTTAGGAAATGTTCCTGTACAACTCTTTTGCTCCAAAAATAGAAAAAAATCTAAATTGTACATAGCATAGCTGAGAAACCCTGTGATTTTTATGTTGTATCGAAGCATGCTGACCATTGTTGTTGCTATAAATTCTCCTTGTTTTTATCCTAAATGAAGGGACCTGCTGTTTATCAATGTTAAGAATCTTTTTACCTTTGGTTGGAAGCTGATTGAACTGTTGAAATGTTAATTTTTGCTCTGAATTGATCGCTATATTAGCTATAAAATCTGCTAATTGATTCGCCTCTCTAAAAACATGCCAAACCTGTACATTTATTTTCTGAATGACTTGCTGGATATCTTTCACTTTCTCAATCACCTCCCATGGTATTCTCCAAAATCCTCTTATCATATTGTTTAGAACTAGAGAATCTATTTCCAATCAAACTTGACTGTATCCATTTTCCATACAATAGTGTAAAGCTTTCCACACTGCCATTACCTCAGCTTCCATGTAGGTGGCCTCACCTATATTGTGTGCTTCCGCATATATAAGGTCTCCATTTCCATCCCTTATACAATACCCATAAGCACTCTTTCCCGGATTCCCTTTGCTGGCTCCATCGGTATTGCACGTAACCCAACCTTCACTTGGTGGCTTCCAACTTACCAAATGGTAGTGTAAAGTAGGTTTGTAATTCTGTAACACCTCTACCATCTCTAGCTACTGAAATGACATTCTTTTAATCTATGGAAATCTTAACCTTACTGTCTGATATATAATTAATTGACATTGATTATACATCCTGCTGTAAGTTACTTCCTTTCCATATCTACGAGCATTTCGGTGCTTCCACAGTTCCCACATAATGATTGCTGGAATCGCTTTCAAAATGTGCTCTAACTTGCTCGATGCACTGTGCTCCCACCATTTGAAAATCAGTTGTTGTAAGGTTAACTCACTTATAATGACACTTGCACATGCAACAAACTGCTTCCATAGCTTTTGGGCTATGAGAGTTGTTAGTAAAAGATGAGACATAGTCTCCATTTCCCAGTTTTGCAACAATAGCATTTGGAAACTACTTGCATCTTTCTCCTTTTAAGATTATCATCTGTAACAATTATCCTTCTCCACACTCTCCAAAGAAAGAAACTAATCTTAATTGGTAAACCTTTAACCCACATGAACTTCTCATTCTTCTTTTGTCCTTTTGCATTTCACCATATGGAATGTTGATTTAACAGTAAATGTTCCATTGGTGTTGCCTCTCCACCAAGCCTTATCAATACATACCTCTGAAACATTAGGTTTGATGTTTGTAAGTACATGCTGCACCATTTCCTCAGATATAAAATTCCTCAGTTTGTTCTCATTCCATGTTCCATTGGTGATAAAATCTTTCACCTCTAGCTCCTCCTCCTGTGCCCTTTCCCCTTATATGTAGTATAAAGCTCCTTGTCTTGTCCAATTATCAAACCAATTTCAAATAGATATTTTGGTATTTTTTTTATCCCTCTTTAGAAGCATCCACCTTTATTGTCATGGTGACTCGAACTCATTCCTCACAAGTGACAAATATGAACAAAGATTTAAAAAAAGTAAAAAAATCTCAATATAATATGAGAGATATCATCAGTAATACTACTCATGCATTGAAAGATAAGCTGATTGAAAATGTTTTTATGACCAGTAGGTTACAGGAACCAGGTTCCTATAATACTATTACTAAACAATTAAATAACAATAACACAATCATTTATGATTGAAATCGTCTAGTTCTTGTTGAGTGGCTCCTAAATGTCTAAAATGTAACGTGGATTATAGTGACTCTACACATACTTCTCTCCCAATATAGAGGGTCCCACAAAGATTTTGAAAAAAAAAAGGTATGAAAGCCATATAATCAAAATATTTATGAGCTAACACATACAAAAAATTGAGAAAATCGTCAAATTCACGTCGAAAGGACCGTAAATGCTAAAATATGTCGTGGATTAGGAGAGAAACACGTATAACTTCACCATGATCTGAGGCATTTTTGGGTATTTAGGATCCATTTTATCGGAATTAGACGGTTTTGTCAATTTTTCATGTGTGTTAGCTCATGAATATTTGGTGAAATGGCATCCAGGGATTTTCTTGAAAACACTTGACAAGATCCTTCGAAAGGAGTTGGGGAAGCAGTATGTTTAGTTTGACCATCATCCAAGACATTTTTGGTTTGTAAGAGTCATTTTACAGGAATTAGGCGATTTTTTCAATTTTTTGTGTGTGTAGAATATGGTGAAATGACTTTCAGGTGATTTTTTTTTTAAAAACAAATTTAACGAAACCCTCCATAAGAATTTAGGGGAGCAATACATATAGTCTCACCATTATCTGAGACATTTTTGGGCATTCAAGAGTCATTAATATGAATTAGGCAATTTTTAAAATTTTTTGTGTCTCTTAGCCAATGAATATTTGGTGAAATGGCTTCTAGGTGATTTTCTTGAAAAAGTTTTACGAGACCCTCCATTAGGAGTTGGAGGAGAAGTATGTATAGCTTTACTATGATCTCAGACATTTTTAGACATTTAGGAGTCACTTTATAGGAATTAGGCGATTCTTTAAAAATAATTTATGAGACCCTCCGTAAAGAGTTGGGGTAGCCATATGTATAGCCTCACCATGATCCGAGACATTTTTGGGCATTTAGGAGTCATTTAATAATAATTTTACTATTTTTTTCAATTTTACGTGTGTGATAGCCCATTAATTTTTGGTGAAACGACTTCTGAGTGAATTTTTTGAAAAAAATTACGAGACCCTCCATTAGGAGTTGGGGGAGCAGTTTTTTGGAATTTAGGAGACAATTTATTAGAATTAAGCGATTTTTCAAATATTCATGTGTGTTAACCCATGAATATTTGCTGAAATTACTTTTAGACGATATTTTTCTTTTAAAAAAAACATTATGAGACCCTCTGTAAGGTGCGGGGGGAGCAATACATATAGCCTCATCTCATCAGAGGTATTTTTGGGCATTTAGGAATCATATTATAGGAATTAGGCGATTATTTCAATTTTTTTTGTGTGTTAGCCCATGAATATTTGGTGAAATGACTTCAAGGTGATTTAAAAATAAAAGAATCTTTACAAGACCCACCGTGAGGATTGGGAGCAATACATATAACCTCACCATTATTCGAGGATTTTTTGGTATTTAGGAGCCATTTAAAAGGAATTAGGTGATTTTTTCAATTTTCGTGTGTCTTAGCCAATGAATATTCGGTAAAATGGCTTCCGGACGATTATTTTGAAAAAACTTTGTGAGACCCTCCGTAAGGAGTTTGGGGAGTAGTATGTATATCCTCACCATGATCCGCGACATTTTTGAACATTATAAGCCATTTTATAGGAATCAAACAATTTTTCAATTTTCTATATGTGTTAGGCTATGGATATTTGGTGAAATGGATTCCAGGCGAGATAGTATCACCATGATCCACGAGATTTTTGGGCATTAAGAAGCTATTTTATAAGAATTAGACGATTATTTTAATTTTTCGTGTGTTAGCCCATGAAAAATTGGTGAAATGACTTCCGGGTGATTTCTTTTTTAAAAAAAAAACTTTACGAGACTCTCTGTAAGAAGTTGCGGGAACAATACCTATATCCTAATCATGATCCGAGGCATTTTTGGGCATTTAGAAGCCATTATATATGAATTAGATGATTTTTTCAATTTTTTTCGTGTATTAGCCCATGGATATTTGGTAAAATGGCTTCTAGGCAATTTTTTTTTTTTTAAAAATACGATTCCCTCCTTGAGAAGTTGAGGAGCAGTACGTATAGCCTCATCATGATCCGAGATTATTTTGGGCATTTAAGAGCCATTTTATAGGAATAAGACGATTTTCAATTCTTTGTGTGTGTTAGCCCATTAATATTTGGTGAAATGGCTACTAAGCAGTTTTCTTGAAAACACTTCACAAGACCCTCTGTAAGGTGTTTGGAGAGCAGTATATACAGCCTCACCATGATCCAAGGCATTTTTAGACATTTATCAACCATTTTATAAGAATAAGGCGATTTTTTTGAATTTTCATGTGTGTGTGTTAACCCGTGAATATTTGGTGAAATATATTCTTGGCGATATTTTAAAAAAAAAAAACTTTGTGAGACCTTCCGTAGGAGATGGGAGAGCAGTATGTATAGCCTCACCATAATAATTTGTGGCATTTTTGGATATTTAGAAGCCATTTTATTGAAATTAGGCGATTTTTTTAATTTTTCATATGTTAGCTCATAAATATTTGGTAAAATAACATCGAGCGATTTTTTTGAAAAAATAAACCTTTAAGAGATCATCCGTAAGGAGTTGAGGGAGTAGTAAGTAAAGTCTCCCCATACTTAATGACCTAATATCTGAAATAGTCAAATTCAAACCTCTATTAAATGCAAATAAATTAATAAGGCCTAAGTTTTACAAATGTAAAAACTATTTTCTATTACCAAACAAATAGTCAATATTCAACTTTGAATGAATATTACAAAAAGGTCAAGAAAGTGGTCAACTTTAATAACAAAATCAGATTTAATGTAATCTTGTTAGTTTAGAATTGAAATTACTCTTTTCTCTTTTTTATAAATTGAAAATTGATATATTCAATTCCTAATCTGTATATATCATCTATATAAAGTGAGGAAGCCAACTTTATTTTTACTCTGAAAATGGCTTATTACCCTTGCACCAAATTTCAACTTTCATTACTTATTTTCTTTGTCATCAACCTTGTGATGATGACAAATGCTTCTGTTTTCAATCCAACTATTAATGAAATTTTTATCAATAATATCTCTCGAAGTTCTCCTCCACTCGATGTTCATTGTTTGTCTAGAGATGATGATCTTGGAGTCCATACACTTGAACCGGGTGACAAATATGATTTCTCATTTCATGAGAATTTCTTGAGCACCACTCATTTTTATTGCAAATTAAAGTGGGGTCGAAATTCTTCTATTTTTGATGTTTATTATAAGAAACAGAGTCTTTGTTACTATAAATTTTTTAAGGTGACAGATCTTTATTGTACTTGGTCGGTGCAGGATTATGCTATATATCTTGCTCTGGTTAAGAATCCTTCACCTAGCGACTTTAAATTTGCCTATACTTGGTAGATGCATGATCCTGTTGTATCTCTTGGAGAATCCTTTACCCAATGACTTTAAATTCGTCTATACTTGGGTGTAAACATTAGAGATCTATTACAAATCAATTTCAATGTTTCTATGAATTAAAAATAACTTTTCTTATCCAGGTTTTTATCATCAAGAAAAACACATTCATGTTTTCTCTCTCTTTATCAGTTTAAGATGAACTTATATGGTTATTTAATGTGAGATTGACCTTAGAACTCACTATTTTTCCATTGGAATTTTGTGGTACTTGGTTGGTATAGGACTATGCTATATATCTTGCTCGTGTTAAGAATCATTCACCTGGTAACTTCATATTTGCCTATACTTGGGCGATGAATGATTTCGTTGTATTTCTCAAAGAATTCTTCACCTAGTGACTTCAAATGTGTCTATATGTGGGTGTAAACATTAGAGATCTATTACAAATCAATTTCAATGTCTCTATAAATTAGAAGTAATTTTTGTTATACATGTTTTTCTTGTCAAGAAAGACATGTTCGTTTGAGACAAACTTATATAGTTATTTAATGTGAGATGGACCATGCTGAAAAGACAATATTTTTTCAATAAAGTCAAATTCCTTAATTTTCACATGTTATCTAGACACAAATCTTTAAGTTTTCTAAGAATATCTTTTTCATATTTAAAAACTCCATAAAGAAATATATGAATTACAATAATAAATATAATAAATAATTTTAAATATTTACAGGGCATATAAAATAATTATGATCAAAGAGAATTTATTTGACTATCAAAATTTAAAATTGGGCTAAATGGAGAGTAGAAATGATTTTTAAAAAAAGGTGAATGACACTCTTTTTGGCCAATAATGGTGAATATTCCCATAAAATTGGGTTGGTTCACTCAACTTCACTTTATAATGTTTGTTAAGAATTCTTTACTCAACTTTCCTAAGTATCATAAAGTCACCTATTTTGTTATACTTGAGCAAAACAAATTATTAATTTTGTGTTTAGAAAATATTCTAATGATTTTGATGCAATGAAACAAAATTTTAGTGACAAGTAGTCAACCTTAAATAGTTAATAACAAAATCAGATTAGAATTCTTCCCTTTTCTGTATAATAAAAAAAGGTAAAAAGTAATCAACTTAATAATAAAATCAGATTAAAATTCT
>JAKRZT010016178.1:0-18232 GCA_029582215.1 Solanum sparsipilum
CATTAAGAAGTCATAGTATAGCTCCTATCATATTCATTATCTTATAATACCATAAGGAAACAATTCCACAACATCCTGATAAGTCTCCTTGTGCAATGTAAAAGTGAAGTCCATTACCCCCACTTCTACCAAGTAAACTCATTAAGAAGTCATAGTATAGTTTCTGTCATAATCATTTTCTTGTTGTTATTAGGGAATATTAGCCATACCCGACATAGACCATGTGAGCTACATGGAATCTTGTGTCAATTTATACATGAGAACTATACTTTCAATAAACACCATCGATACATCGTAATCATGTTTATGCATGGAGTGTGTGTGTAATTGTCCTTGCAATGACACAATCAACATCATTATAATCATCCTAGACCATGCATACATTATCAAGTGTAGAGGTAATGGAAGAATAGCCTTTTCAACAATACCATAATATACTCAATAGTCATAGAACTTTCAACTTCTAAGTAAATCATGACTTCACACGCAATCTTGCCAACATGCATAAACCTCCACAATTTGCCCTTCAAAAGTTATGGATCAACTCGTCCCATCATATAGCAATAGCACAACAGATAAGGGAATACCATGATCCGACAACTCATCAATGCATTAATCACATCATGATTGGCTCTTTATACTTCAAGTATTCATCAACATGCACATAATATCATGATCAAGTCATTTCATGTTTAAAAGCATTACCCTAAACCAATTCAAGTCCAGGTGATCTAGTCCAAGGCATTACATTGAGAAATTCATAATTCTTGAAGGATCACATTTAAACCTTCAATTTGCCTCTTTCATGACATAACTCTTGAATCTTAGGTTAATCACGTATACATGTAGAATTGTACTAAAATCATGTACCTACATCATAACTAAACACCTCCATATTTCAAGTGGATCAACATCTCTAATACAAGTCTACTACAACAATTCACCATAATTAGGCATAGATGATGATACAAGTCAACAATAAATCAATCTAGGCATAACTCCCTCAACATTAATTCTTAATCAACAAACCCACTTCATAAGGCACAATTTAGGAATTGAGAGAAATCATGGGTTCATAGAGTATTTTTTTAATCTTAAATCCTCAATTAAACATTAATATAATAATAGTTTATCATTTGAAAACGTTTGATGCAAGAACCCATGAGATTGAGTGAAACTTAGGGTTTTTCATGAAACTTGAAAACTTTGAAACTTCTTTGAAATTGACTCTAGGGTGAAAATTGACCCTAGATGAAGGATCACCATACCTTTTACTAAGATTTCCCCACGAAATTTGATGAAGAAGCTTTGAATCCAAACCCTAGCTCCCACTTCTTCTTCTTCCTTGAGTTGAGAGAGAAATATTGAGAGAGGAAGAACTTGGGGTTTTTGATTTGGGTCTTTTGATTAATCAGGGGAAATATGTGTTTAAAGACTTAAAACTATACAAATGTAAGATATACATATATTTAAAATGACCCCACATCAATAAAACTTGAATAAAAATTTACCAAAAACACCCTAATTAAGACAGCTCCGTCAGTGACCAATGTCACTTCTATGGACCGTGAAAGGGGACCATGGCATGTGGTGGTGCCCGTAGTCCCTAGGCAGTAGCTCCCTCGAGCTTGCTAAACCTCCACATGGACAAGTAATTTTCACAACCACTTCTATGGGCCGTGGTCAAGACCACTGGCAGTGAAGTGGTCCGTGAAACTTGGGTAGTAGCTTGGCCAAGTTGGTTTGCTTGCCATGCCACCAAGTGACCTTCACGACCACTTCAACGGACCGTGGTCAAGACCACTGATCGTGAAGTGATCCGTGGTCATGAGGTAGTGCTTGGCAAAGGTTGGGTAGCCTTGGTCTTTGGCTTATGCCTTGCCCCTTGGATTGGCACAAGCCCTTGCAACCCTTAACCAATCATCAAAAGGGGTCTTTCAACTACAGAGTCTAATCCATGCCTTGACGTTGACTCCTGAACCAAAAACTTGGGACAACATTACACAACATTAAACCTCACACCAAACTCAAGCATACACACGTTAGGCTCTAGTTTAACCTATCATTTTCTGAGTCGTTACAATGGGGGACCATATGTGCCTACTTGGGTTTGGGAATTCTATGCCAGATATGCGGAGTTGATCCCAATAGGGAAGAAGAAAGTAGGTTCAATGGCAGCGGTATATTATATTGAGGTGCAAGACAAACAGGTGAAATGCAATGTGACAGATATAAATGACATGTTGGGTTGCACGAACAATATTCGACCTTCTTTGGCTGACAAGATTAAGATTTGAACATTGGATAATCTGAAGGGTTGGTTGGCCCCATTGCTGAGTGATGCTACTCCTCCATGGATAGAGGTAGTGGTCCCAATTGAGAAGAAGAATCTTAATGTCATTGCTCGGTACTGGTTTGGTTTCATCAGCAACACCCTGATGCCGTCTCGAAATGAATCCACTATCTGGCATCCAAAAGCCCCTTTTTTGGGGTGCATTATAGATCAAAAGTGGTTGAATCTGGGGTGATTATTGCTCAGGAGATGTCCATGAAGGCCAAACAGAGTCAGACCTCATTGCCTTTTCTGCTAGTCATAAGTGATTTATTTACCGGGCTGGAGTAGTGCCATGGAGGGGAAGACTGATATTAAGCTGACTCTTACCTCATCTACTAAAATTAGAAGGATTGAGGCCGATTATATAAAGGATGAGTCTGAGCGGAGGAGGACAACACTGGTGGATACATCTCATGCTGTCGATTTAGAGGGTATGGAGGCTGATACTACTCTTCCTACACCGATCGGTTAGCCAACATGTACGCCTAGTTCCTTCACCCCTGCTACTTCTGGTACTGCTATTGTCTCCCATCCCCCATTGACACATGCCATGTTATATAAAAAGGGCCACCTCGCCCATTCAGGTGATGCGCGTGCTTCTAGAGTTGAGGCAACTATTCCCTCTATGATCGAACGAGCTATTGAGGCTGCACTTGCTCCCATTCGGGAGGAATTATAGGTTTAGTGCAAATTGATCATGCACATGGCCAAGCATTAGATGCCCTGACTGTTAGGATAGAGGCATGTGAGCGTAACGATCGAAATGACACTAATTTGATAACCTTAAGGGCTGATATTGTTGGACTCCGATGTGATGTGGATGAGCTGAAATCCACAGACATCTCTGTGTTATGGGGTGGAGTTGATATTCCTGAGGGACCTAGTTCAGTTATGCCAGCTACTTCTGAGATCCCTCTGGCTACTGTGATCAGAGATGCTGCTGCAACAAATAATGGTGATGAGACCGATGCCCCTGATACTGATAAGGAGGAGTTCAAAGATCATGAGAAGGTTGTGTTCGAGGACCTAGAGGACCTGAAGGGTGATTTGGTCTGGGTGGCTATGGAGGCCTCACTTCGTGACTCATCGATGATTGGTCCAAGTGGATCACAGCCCACGGTGGAGGTCATTGCTTAGCCATCTAATATTGGAGGAGAGCCAGGCACTGATGCCCAGATTTAGAGAACCATATATACATAGAGTTTGCCTCAGGTTTAGCCTAACAGGGGGATCTTTACACTATTCCTATTTTATTTACTTTTGCCACATTAAATTTCACTTTCATATTGAGGCCACTATTTTGTATTTTTTGTGGGGAGACGGTATCTTGATACCTATCCTCGTGGTTGTATTTACTTTGTTTTTCTTTTATTTCGTTGATTGTTGGATGTTTAGTTAGCTGAATGATTTTATCATCTTCTTGTGTTGCTTAAATGGGAATACCCCTCTCTTGATTTTTAGCTTGATTTGGCTTAGTTCTCAGTGTTGTTTTGTTTTCTCATACATTTGAGTGTCGGTTGTTATCAATACCGATGACTTGAATAATGCTCTTAATTGAACGATATGTTTGTGCAAGTCCAATGAGGCAAATTTGAGTTGCATAAGTCATGTGTGAACTCTTAGCATCTCTTTGTGACTAGTTGATTTTCAAAGTGAGTCTTGTAATGATCGTTGCACATGAGCTTAACTTGTAGAGTCATGATCGATGATAGTGTTGAATGCCTTGTGTGGTGAGGTTTACTTGAAATATGTGCTTGGTGAGACCTAGAACTTGCCCCGTTGATCCAATTGACTAGCATTGGTGAATGAAAAAAATGATGCTAGGCACAAATTTTTAAGAGTGAACATAATTGCTACACCTTTCGTTTAACTACCTTGTTAGTGTGTGAACCTAGCTTGGCACCATTTGAGCCTAAATTTTTCTTTGGGTGAAAGATGAACACAAATTGCCATGTCCTTCCCACTTAAAAACCTTCATGAAACATTGGTATGTTTGAATAGCCAACTTAGGCCAAAAGCCTAAGTTTGGGGTGTGGTAAGAAAGATGAAAGAAATTGAGCAAGAAGTTCATGAAATCCATCTTTGAAAACTTGTTTGAAGAAAAAGATGGAACCCATCCATATAAAATAAAGAGAGAAAGAAAAGCAACAAGAGAAAAGTAATGAAACATTTGTATCAATTGTGCATTGTGGAAACAAAAGTGGTATTCGATGAGCTATACCAAAACTTTTGTGTGTTTGAATATGCCAAGGATGGGTTGTGAAAAGGAAAAGAATGAAAGAAAAGGGAAAGAATTGAAATTTGTGCCATGCTTTATGAAGCTGGAAGTCCCTAAGCCAAAATGATCATCCCTTTACACTCAGCCCAGGTACAAGCCTTGAAAGACATTTGTGATCTTACATAAGTCGAATGATGTGTTGATCGCAAAATACGGGCAAGCCTATTGGTAAAATCATGCATGTATTTATCATTGAGAGTGTGAGAGTTGATTTTGATTCCTTAAGCTGTAATCTTTGATTGGGTGAGAGCAATATAGAATCATTCTTGATGTGAGGACATTCGAATACTCTTGTTGAGCATGAATTTGCATTTGAAGTGAGCATTGTGAGCTTAACTCTATTTGATGATGACTAGTCATAGTTTGAAATTTTTATTGCACCATTGAAAAATACATGTGTGAAATGAACCTTGTGTGCATTCATGTTGATTCTCAAGACTATTTTTAGACATCCCTGTTGGCCTGATTGATCTTGTGTTGTACTTGAGGACAAGCAAAAGTTTAGGGGTGTTGATGAGTCGGGAACTTTGACTCATTTAGGGCTTATTATTCATTGATTCAGTGTCCTCAATGCCTATTTTATGCTCATAACTAATGTTAGTATGTTGATATGCACCAATCAAGGCTTAAGAGTGAGGTAAGGACATTATGATACAAAAAGGAGCAAAAAAGTTGAAAAAGTTGAAGAAAAGAAAAGCTAGAGCTCACCAAAACCACTCGGCGACTCGCCGATTGGGCGTCTAACTCTCCTAAAGTTCCAGGGAAGCAGCCCATGGACCGATTCAACTTGGCGAGAAAAAAGATGATTCGACAATGCTTCGAATGTATAGGCGACCACGATCCAGCTCGCCAAAAGTTCCAGAACAATCTTATGGAAGAACCTAGCCAAAAGGTGAGAAGAGGAGCACCTCAGCGGTTCATTGGCTGGGTCGGCGATCTCAACTTACTTTGCCGAGTTGCTTCCGTACTGAATTTTTGGGAACGTATAAATACAATTTTTAAAGGAAGAAAAGAGGTTCCAAAGTTCCCACACTGTACATTCAAATTTTTGGAGAGTTTTTCACCTTTACACATTGTTTCAACACTTTTGAGAGAAATTTGTGATTGAGAATTGGAGATTTTAAGATTTTAGCTTAATTTCAGCATTTGGCCATTTCCAAATTGTTGGCAACTTCAAATGGATAATCTATTTGGTAACAATTTCTTATTTTCCACTATGTTTGGCTAAAACCCCATACCTTTGAGGTGTGTTGATGGAATCAAATGTCTTAATTAGCTAATGGGTGTTATTACTTGTTAATTTAATTGTTGATTTGAAGTGGGTTCAGTCATTTGTTCACATTTTAATTAAGGAATTGAAGTTGAAAATTCAATTCTAGCTTAGTTCTTTATACTTTCTTGAAAAAGAGTTGTTAGAGTAGAACAATTGAATGATCATTGTATTGATTGTGTCTTTAAAATCTAGCTTGAGAAAGTGGATGTTATTGCGCTCTTTATAAACCCAATTTGAGAAAGTGGGTAAATTAAGGATTTGGGTTGTTTGATAATGCTAAGCTTGCAGAAGTTTGAGAGAACTCACTTGAAACATAGTAGTTGACCGAGAGATGGCTATTTTATCTTAAGCCTAGCCTATCCGTTGAGATTCAACTTTCTTTAGCAATCAATGATTACCCATTACGTGAAATTAACATTCGACTGATCACATTCCTAAGGTCCAATCTCTAATTTTATAATTCCTGTTTTACTGATTTCTTATTCACAATTGGTTACCAATTTCTCCCCCATTTGATATTAGTCATTGAAATTTAATGATTTAGTTTATGTCGCGTGATTACTTATACCTACAAAAGATTAGAACACGTTTATACTTCATAATCGAATTCTTTACCATATCACTCCCTGTGGGATCGATCCCAACTTATCGTTGGGTTTATACTTGTTAGAGACCGCTTGCACTTTGAATCGAAAGAGGTGTAGTTGAGCGTTATCAAGCAACACACTGGTTGGTGTTATATATTTTATTTAGGAACGGATGGTAGTGGCTAGCGGGTGTTTGTCTTATTTGGCATATGTGTGTGATGTGAGTAGGGAGGTCCCTTCGATTGAGTCCATTCCAGTTGTCCGTGATTTTACTGATCTGCTTCTTACTGACCTACCTGGCATACCCCCAGAGTGTGATATTTACTTTCCTACTGAGCTTGAGTAGGGTTCTCGGCCTATTTGTGATTCCAGGGAGCTCAGTGTCCAGCTTCAGGATCTCTTGGGTAAGTGATTCATAAGTCCTAGTGTGTCTCCTTGGGGTGCTCCCATTCTATTTTTGAAGAAGAAGGACAATATGATGCATATGTGTATTGACTATATGTAATTACATAAGGTGACGGTGAAGATTCGTTACCCGATGCTTAGGATTGATGATCTATTTGACCAGCTTTGGGGAGCCGCACTGTTTTAGAAGCTTAATGTTAGGTCTGGTTACCATCAGCTGATGAATAGGCAGTAGACATCCCTAAGACCGCATTTAGAACTCCATGTGGGAACTATGAGTTCCTAGTGATGTCTTTTGAGTTGACTTATGCACCTACTGCCTTCATGGACTTGATGACACGGGTGTTGAGGTCGTATCTTGATTTGTTCGTCATTGTTTTCATAGATGACATTCTGATAAACTCACAGAGCAGGAGTGATCATGAGTAACATCTGAGGATTGTGATCCAGACTTTGAGAGATCAACAACTTTATGCCAAGTTCTCGAAGTGTGAGTTCTGGTTTGAGTCTGTAGTATTCTTGGGGTAGGATGGTATCATAGTAGATTCGGTGAACATTGAGATTGTTCGTATTTGGTCTAGGCCCACTTCGGTTATTGAGATTAAGAGCTTCGTTGGGTTGGCAGGCTACTACATACGGTTTGTAAAGGTTTTCTCTACTATTGCATCACCTTTGATCCAGTTGACATGCCTTGATGTTCCTTTTGAGTGGTTTAGGAATTTGAGTTGAGCTTTTAGAAGCTCAAGGAGTTGGTGACTACTGTACGTATATTAACTCTTCTAGTTAAGAGTGAGGGCATCACGGTGTATAGTGATGCATCCGGTGTTGGTTTTGGTTGTGTATTGATGCACCGGGGCTGGGTTATTGCTTATGCATCGAGGCATCTTAGGCTTCATGAGTGGAATTATCCACTTATGACTTGGAGTTGGTGGCGGTAGTTTTTGTTCTAAAATCTAGAGGCACTACTTATATGGAGTTCGTAGTGAGATCTACATTTATCATAAGAGCCTTCAATAGATCATGAGACATAGGGATTTTAATTCAAGGTAGCGTCTCTAGATTGAGCTTCTAAAGCACTATGACCTCTCTATTCTCTACCATCATTAGACATAGGGATTTTAATTCGAGGTAGTGTCTCTAGGTGTATTTTAGCTTATGTGAGAGTTCAGTCTTCTCTTCTTGATCAGCTCCGTCGCTGACAGTTTGAGGATGAGGCCTTGATGGCTCTTCGAGACCGAGTGTTAGTGGGTGGTTTCGGTCAGGTTACTGATGAGTCTGAGATTTTGACTCATTTAGGTCTTTGTTTTCATAGTTTTATTGTTCTCAATGCCTAATTTATGCTCTAAACTGATTTTAAAGTGTTGATTTACAGCAACAAAGGAAAAGGATCAAGACAAGGACAATACCGGGCAAAAAAGAGCGAAAAAGCTGAAGAAGTTCAAAAAAGGCAATCCTAATGATCGCCAAGAACACTCGGCGAACCACCGAGTGGATCCTTAGCTCGCCTAATGTTACAACATGCCAACCATGGGGAACAAACCAACATGACAATGGAAATACATAGTCGGCGAACCACCGAATGGATAGGCGACACCGATCCAGATCACCTAAAGTTACAGAAGTCCAATGGTGCTGAGGTAAGTCAAGAAGGCAATGAAGTGAAGCACTTAGCACATCTTTTACTTGATTGGCGACGGACGACTTAGTCCGCTAAATAGTTCGCAAGCTGGAAGTTTGGGAGGGTATAAAAGGGAAATTTTAAAAAGAGTTCAGAGAGTCCGAAATTTTGAAGAACTATTTTGAGTGTTTGAGAGTTTATACCTTGAGTTTTTTTATCCCAAACACTTTTCTTAGAGTTTTGAGTAGAGATTTCAAGTGGGTTTTGAATTTTAGTTGAATTGAAGCATTGTAAAGACTTAGAATTCACTACCCATCTCATGGAAAACATTGTTCGTAATTGTTTCTTCCTTTTTATGATGTGTGGCTAAAACCCCCATTCTTGGGAGTGTGATTATGCGATTAATTGTCTTAATTAGCTTATGGGTGTTAGTAATTATTGATTTAATTGTTGTTTTGAGGGTTTAGTTGATAACTGAGGTTTAACTTGTGAATTGAAGTTGCAAATGCAATTCTAGTATAGTATTCGATGCTTGCTTGAGAAAGAGGTTTAGAGTTAAGGCTGTTGATTAACGTTTATAGTGATTGGGTAGTTGTTGATTCAGCTCGAGAGAGTGAATCTGAATTCGATCTGACCAATCTAGCTCGAGAATTAGATTAATTGAGGTTTTGGGTTGTTTATATTGTTATGCTTGTCGATGTTCGAGGAACTCGCCTGAATTGTAATAGTTGATCGAGATATGGCTATTGCATCTATAGTCTAGCCTACCCACTAAGACTCAACAAATTTCAATAATTAGTAATCACTCGTATAGCAAAATTGGCAATTAATCAATCACATCCCCAATGATCCCTCACTATTTGATTACTCCCATATTTTCGTAGTTGTTGTAGTTGTTACTTGACAAATCTAATTCCCCATCTAACATTCGTTGTCAAACCTTACAATTTACTTTACTTTGATTCGATAATGTCTGCTTCTACAACTGATTAGAACACACTTTTTACTTCTTAAGTGAATTCCATTCCTTACCACTCCCTTTGGGATCGACCCCAACTCTTTGTTGGGTTTATACAATATTACGATCGTCTACACCTAGTGTTGGATGAAGTGTAGTTGAGCATTATCAAGAATGGCGCCGCTGCCGGTGAGTGGTGTTTAGAATTCTCTTATTGAAGTTTCGTTGTGATCTTGTTATGTTGTAGTAGAACCATTTTACTTTTTCTTGTTGTTTGTTGCTTTTGAGAAGGTGACAAAATGAGTGTCAACGGAAGCAACGCCAGCTAGCTGGGACATAATGACGACATCGACAACTTGAACGATGTGAATGAAGTATATTTGGCTGGTCTAGGTGCTTTCCGGTAGCCTTCAGTCGTAGGAAATGTGGTTTTTCACGTGACAAGAACGATGTTGCAACTATTGCAAATGAAAGGGTTATTTGGAGGCTTTGCTCATGAGGATCCCCATGACCATATCCCAAATTTTGTGGACGTTTGTGGTCCCTTTTCTTTCAAGAACACCTCCTAAGAGTCTGTCCGACTTTGGTTGTTCCCCTTTTCACTGATGGGGGAGGCAACTAAGTGGTTTGCCGACCTACTAAGGGACTCCATTACCACTTGGGATGAACTTACCGAGGCATTCTAGATAAGGTTCTTTCCTCCTTCGAGGAAGATGTCATTGAGAGATAATATTCAAGGTTGAAACTCTTGGATGGTGAGCCAATTCATAAGACGTGGCTACATTTCCAGAAGTTGTTTCTCCAATGTCTAACTCACGGACTCTCGAACAATGTCTTGTTACAACATTTCTATCGGAGTCTAGATTTGATTTACAAAGGTGTGGCTGACCAACTCGTCCAAGGGGGAATCATGCAGCAGCCGTTCGAAATTTCAGCCACGTTGCTTGATGGGATGACCAAAATTAATCGTGCTTGGAATACAAAAGAGGATCAAGTGTCTCCTTTAACCTTTAAGATGACCAAGCAACAAATTGAAAAGGACCAAGAGCGAGATCACAACATGGCCAAGATGATCACCCAAATGGATTTCTCAAAACATGTCATGGGTAGTGGTTCTAAAGCTGTGAATGATAGTTGTTTTAGTGGGGTGAACCCAGATAATGCACAGTTTGAGGCTCTATATAATGAGGAAGTGAGTTTTCTTGCAAATCAAGGAGGAGGTTTCCGTCTGAACTATCCACGGCCGGGCAGGAATCAAGGTTGGAATAGAGAGCATGATGACGGTTTGAGAGACTATGATAGGGAATGGCGGGATCGTCGAACTAACTGGAAGGAGAGAGATGGAGACAAAGAGAGATATGTTCCTCCCCATGAGCGCCAAAAGCCAAAAGAGCAAAGGGTTGACCTAGAAATTTTCCGCACTGAAGATATGCTTTCACGCATTCTCAACAAAGTGGAAGGGTCAGACAAGGTGCTAAAAGAAATGAAAGACGATGTCTCCACTGTAAATCAGAATGTTACTTCGCACACGGTATCCATTAAGCAGTTGGAAACACAAATGGGTCAAATCTCGACTCATTTAAATCCAAGGCAAAAAGGGGGATTACCAGTAACACCATGGCCTATCCCAAGAATGAATCTTGAATATGTATCCTCGTCGTACCACAACGTTAAATAAGACGCTTCTTGGGAGGCAACCCATGTTTTTGAGCCTTTTAATATTGTGTTTGAATAACGGGTGTTGAAGAGCAATTAGGCGAGCCCAGGTACTAGTCGGCGAGTCACCGAACAAGTCGGTGAGCCCAATCTGGATCACCGTTTGAACCATCTAGTTAGCTCGAGGTTCTGTAAAATTCAGGAGGCCAAAGTACCATTCAGCGCATCGCCGAAGGGGTCGGCGACATAAGTGACCTCTCTAATCAGCGCGCGAACTGAAGGGTCAAAAAGGGGCTGAACCATTTTAAATTCAAAAACCTCTCTCATTTCATATTTTTTTACTCTTGCACTTTCACAAACGCGCTCTATATTTGTGTACTTGTTTTTATCGCATTTTCGTGTGGTATCAAGTTCTCGAGGGTGGATTTTACCCTCTGTTGCTTCAATCTACTTTCCATTTACCAACTTCGAGGTTGATTATCTGAACCCCGCACTTCAAGTTTTGGTAATTGCAAACGCATGATCAGTACCCTGTTGATTTATATGTGTAGTAGTAATTGTTTGAATGTTTGTTGTTAATGTGTGCCTATAAGATCCCAAATTGCCTATGTTTGCATTTAATTGTGAAATCCCGTGTGTTGAATGATTAAAATGCTAGGTTGTGTTGATTTTATTGATGGTCTAGTGAGGGTGAAGTGTGAGTAACCCCGTTTGTGTCGATTGTCTGATTTCGCCCAATGATAGAGCAAGTTGTGTCATTCTTAAGGGAAAGATATGTCGATTGGCCAATTTTGGCCGAATCGGGGGAAGTCTGAGTACCCCAAGGTCATGGGTAGTATGGGTCTGGGCTTAATTGTGTAGAATGGGTGTTTAATTTTGTTTTCATGGGCTGTAGGTGAGAAATTGAAGGTCAGGGTCAAAATCTGGCACGTAGGACTATTCAGCAAGTTGTGTCAAGCTCGCTGAGTTGTTCGGCGTTTTGTCTAAAGACCCTTGATTGTCCTTTTTATTCTTCACTGTTGGGAATTGTGTTCTGTAACTTTTGGCGATATGATTGAGCTCGCCGAGTTCACTCGACGAGTCGCCGAAGCCCCTTCTGATCGCCCTTCTGGGTCTCAATTTTTCAAAAATATTCTATAACATTCGGCGAGTAGTTTTTAGTTCGCCGAATGGTGTCAGCGATCCGCCGAATGGCCCTGGATATCGTCGACCTGTGTTGATTTATGTAGCATTTTAGTTTGGAACATTTAGCGAGTTTTCCTGCACAATGTTATAACTTGAAATTTTTTGAATTACGTCTAATGTATGTGGTTTTGTTTTCCAGGAATGGCTAGACCAAAAGCACCTGGGAGAAATCAACCGCCCCAAAAGTAGGCTAGAGGAATTGTGATAAATGAAGGCGCTACACCCATTCGAAATGCACTGGCTAAACTTCCTCCAACGTGGGAAAAGGAAAAGGCAAATGGCATGTGTTGCCAACACTAGCGGAGGGGAGATCCGATAGCGAGGGCATCTATGCCACTCACCTCACTACCTCTGATAGTAAGTATCACTCAGGTGACAGTTCGTCAATCTCCATATCTGAGTCAAAAGACGATTAGCTTTTCCAGGCTAGGAGAGAGGAGCTACGGTCCAAGACGATGCATGATCTAGCTCGGATCTTGGTGCCTCCTCTACCTCCAGCTCAGGTAGTAGAGGAGGTACCACCAGTTCAGGCTCCTCAACCTTGGCCACTGAATAAATTAAAAGTTGAGGGCTTAAGGACCATTCTTGAGGAATAACATTTGTCTACAAATAGTGTTGTAGAGTGGTACCCAGAGGTGTGAAACACACTCAAGTTCCACAAGTTTGAGATATTCATAATGCCCCGAGGCTCCTATATTCCTTCTTGGGTCTGGGAGTTCTACAACGAATATGGGAAGCTAGTCCCTAAAGGATAGAAGAAGGAAAGCTCTTTCAAGTCGGTCGATTATGTGGTAGTGAGGGGCTGGAAGGTGAAGTGCAGCAACACTGATATTAATGAGGTGTTGGGTTGCAAGATGAAGGTGATGCATTACTATATAGATAAAATCTAGAAAAAGACCCTCAATGATTTAAAGAGTTGGTTGGCACCATTGATATCTGATACTACTCCACAGTGGATTGAGGTTCGAGTTCCTATTGAGAAGAAGGACCTGAACGTGGATGCTAGGTTTTGGTTTGGGTTCATCAGCAACACATTGATGCCTTCACAAAATGAGTCGATAATCCAACATCCAAAGGCTCTTGTTTGAACTGCATCATGGATTGAGATCGACTTAATCTAGGTCTGATCATAAAGCAGGAGATGGCCATGAGGGCTAAGCAGAGCCAGACCTCTCTTTCGTTCCCAGTATTGATAATAGAGTTGTGCAGGTGAGCCCGTGTTCCTTTGATTGCCCATACGGATGTGGAAGTGACTCTCACTTCCTGTACTGACATCCAAATGATAGATGCCGAGTATATGAGGGATGAGGTTGATAGGTGGAGAGCTGCAACAGTGGATACATCCTAGTAGTTAATATTGAGATGTTGCTGACAGAGGCAATCCTCCCCCTAAGGCCACTGAGCCTGCAGGTACCCCCGGAGAATATAGCTCATAAGACAAATCATGTACAATTCATCATAGCATAAAGGATATCATCTGTCACGAGCCAAGGGTACCCCCTAGACATAACATGGCGTACTTGACCCCGAATGGGTCTCATACAAACCCTTAGCATCATAACGTAGGTAATAGAAACAAAATTCGAGAAAATTTAAAACTTTTACAATCGAAGTCATTTTTCATAAAATCAAGTGGAAGTCTTTACTAAACCTTTGTCTCAAACCATCTATTAAACTCTTGAATAAAAGTATTGGGACACAGCCCAGACAAAGTCTAAAACATAAAGAAATGACATAAAGGAACAATGGGTTTGTCCTTGAAGCTATGAGGCCTCACCAAATCTTCAACTCTTCTTGCACCTTAGAAACCTAGCCTCCAAAGCAACTCAATCTCCAAAACCCTACATTTGATTAGTATGTAGGCAATATGAGTTAGTACAAAATGTACCAAGTATAAAAGCTAGCACAAAGTCAGCATGAGACATAAGCATAAGAGATAATAACATAGTCATAGCATAATCATCATAGTCATAGAATAATCTCCAACATAAGCATCATATAAAAATAAGTCAACATAAGACATAGTTAATGAGCATAGGAGATAACTCATAATCTAGCCAAGTCTTCGACATAAGCATCACATAAGCATAACTGGCTCTTAGTCATCTCTACCATAATAGCACCATTCTCAAGGAACCTTAAAAGCATACGAGTTCAAAGCATGAATAGCATCCCATAATGCCACCCAAGTGAAGTATCCCTTTTTGGTCATCTAAATCATAGCCTATATACATGGTTAAGTCTTAATCTTTCTACCATAAGGGAACCATATTCCTAAGTAACCTCAAATCACACTTGTGCAATGTATGAAAGGCATCCCATACTACCCTTCACACTAAGTATAACCTTGAAGTCATCATAGTCATATTTACCCTACTTTGGTCTCATTACTAGCTTACTTCATAATATACAAGGGAGATATCACCTTTAGTCAATCATATCATGTCAAGGAAGGCAACTATAGCAAAATCCTATCTAAGCATATATAATATAAGAGAAACACCTCATGAGTCACCTTAAGGCAAGCTTATGTCATGCATGAACAAGACCCCATAATCCTACCCATGCTAAGCTAGACACTTTAGGTTTATAATTCATGTTCATTATCTCTTAACATCATAAAGACAAAGGTAATCACCTCTTAGTCATGCATGTATTGGAGAGTTATCTAGAACTACTATCTAAACTAATCATGCTCATGTTCATATATGCAAGGGGGAGTCACCTCAAGGTATAAATGTTTAGTTCATCATTAAGGACAAGGGAAGTCACCTCAAGCCACACATATCATGGAATCATAAAGACAAGGGTATTCACCTCTAGTCATACATATCAATGAATCATAAAGACAAGGGTATTCACCTCTAGTCATACATATCAATGAATCATAGGTATTCGCCTCCATGTTCATTAGTAGAGGAATAAAGGTATTCGCCTCTATATTCATTATAAGGTGATATAGGTATTCGCCTCCGTATCCATTTTAATGTATAATGTAGGTATTCACCTCCACGTCACCATGTAAGGATCATAGGTAATTGCCTCCATGACCAACATAAAGGCTAATGGGTAATCACCTCTTGTAATGACCCATAAAATGAATAGGTGAAACTAGAGCCTAACATGTGTGTGTTTGAGTTGGTGTTAGGTTTGAGGGTGTTTAATATTGTTCCGAGCTTTGGTTGGGGGGTTTAGGGGTCAAACGTCAAGGTACGACTCCTCAAGGACCACTCTAGGGGTCCTTGAGGAGGACCCATAGTCTAACCCCCAAGACCCCAAAGAACCATGAAAGTCACCAAAGGTTTGGTGACCTACGAAATGCGACCACTCCCCGTAGGTCCATCTACGCCCAGTGGATGGCCTCCATAGGTGAAGCTCCCTATTTCCAAGTTGCAGCCCCAGACCACGGACCAACAAGATGGTCTGTTAATGAACTCATGGTCCGTGAGTCTAGGGCGTGGTTTACTGCCAGTTTTCTGTCCAAGTCGGCAAAGGTGAGGGGTGGTTTGGTAAATTCCTCCCTTGGTTAGTTTGGGTCATGTATAGTTATTATTGGTTTATTAATATATTTTAAGGGTTTTTAATGTATTAAAACATATTTTAGACTTCATTATTTCAAAAACCAAAATCAAAACCTCCCCTCCCCTCTAAAAGCTCTCTCTAGAAACCTCCATTGGAGGTGAAGACTTCAAACTTCCAAGGTCAAGACTTCAAGTATTTCAAGGGATTTTCATGGATTTCCTCCATTAAAGGTATGGTGGTCTTCATCCTTGACTTAGTTTCTTTCAAGGATCCAATCTCAAAAGTGATTTCAAGTCACCAATGTTTTGTCTAAAACCCTAGTTTTTAATAAATGCATGGGTTCGATTCTAAATGATATCCAAAGGCTTTATTGCATTGATTAATGAATGAGTCGTGGATTAAAAGATGAATTAAGATGATTTCTTCCTAGAACCCATGTTTTTCCCCAATTTCCTAAATTGTGATTTTTGATTGGGAGTTGATTGATTATGCAAGTATGTGGAGTTATTGATGCTTATATTGAATTAAGTGATTGAATCATGTCAATTTCATTATCTATTGTAGTATCTTGGATTTATGGATTGATGTTGGTTCTTAGCCTTGAAGGGCAAATTATGATCAAATTACATATTGAAATAGAAATGTGCTTGATCTACTGATCCATTTAAAAGGTGGAGGTGTTTACTTACTATGTATATTGTGGTATTGAATTGATGGATATCTTCCTTGTACCTATATATATGAAGTATCTATGTATGATCATGATATAAAATATATGTGTGTGATTTCAATGAATGTATAATGATCATGTTAGAATGTAATTGTGTTATGATTGAATGTTATTTCTCAATTAGCACCTATGAATGATGAGGATATATGTGAAAGGTGATTCTCACATACACACACACTCATGAATGACTAATTAATGAAGTTTCTATGATAATGTTAATGATGATGGGTTGATTGAAAGGCTATTCTCAATTGTACTCTAATGAATGAAAATGACTTATTGTGATAGGACTTTCTCACAATAAGGGGATTCTTAGGTGAAAGGTTATCCTCATCTTTGAATCTATGAGCTTTCCAATGAATGAATGTTGGGATAGGATGGATGCTCATTCGAGAGTTGAGGCGGAATATCTAGTAACAATCCATATATCCCATTTTAATGAATTGTAACAGCCCGTATTATGCATATATGCTTATTCTATTCTTGTGATACTTGACATAGCCTTATATTATAGGTGAGGGACCACGTTTCTTATATGATTAGCGTTGGTTTAAACTAGCTCGGAAGGTGATGTGATTCCTTGCACGTTGTAGCATGTGTACTGCAAGTTATAACTCCAACAAAAGTATCTAAACTCGAGACGGAAAGGTGGAATTGAGCTTAAAGTTGAAAGTTAAGTCCTAAGTTAAAGAAAAAGAGATTAATAATTAGAGAATGTTATAAAATAGGTGAGTTTCTTGCTTGACTTAACTAATCTAGTAGGTGACAAGTAGGTGCATCACCTACTTTGACATATTGACCAGTCCAAAGAACCAAGTAGGTGCAGCACCTACTTGAGCTATATGGAAATAGTTAAAAAGGCCAAGGTTTATGGATCAGATTTGGGCCTATGCTAATGGACTCACTTGAGGCCCAAACTATGTTAAATAAAACAAAATGAAATTAAAGTCCAGCAGCCAAATATGTCAAGGCCCAATATAATTAAGCCCAAGTGAAAGCTAGTAGGTGCATCACCTAGTTTGACCTTTTGAGCTACTTGAAATACATAAGCAGGTGCATCATCTACTTGACCAATTAGTGGCTGAAAATGAAGCTTTCTAGTGGATATTCTTAAAGGTGAAGAAAGCTCAATATAAAGATATATTGGCTGCTATTCTCACTCATTTTAACACACATTATTGAGGATTAGCTCCAGCTCTTTCTCTCTCTTTTCTCTTAAGGATTAAACAATAGCCTTAAAGTTCTTCTAGGGTTCTTGAAGAAGCCCTCATCTCTGCAAGACAAGGTAAGTGAAAACATTTATGGATTTAGCTTAATTCTCCCATGGATGATTAGGAAAACATGTTATTCATGCTCAAGTATAGGTATAAAGGCATAATATTTCCAGAAGCTACTGCTCATTTCCTTGGTTATTAAGATACTTTTCTCTTCTTCTTTGGTTTAAGTGTGAAGGGAAGTTGAAGTTCTAGAGGAATTCAAGTTATAAGGAGAAGTTGCAGAAATTGAGGTAAGGTGACTGCTCCATTTTCTTCCTCCTTCTGTATGAGTTTGAGTGAGGAATTATGGGTGTGCTGTCATAAAGAACTCAAGGAGGTGGTGAGTTCAATAATTGGTTGTATGATAAAGAATACTTGAGGCTGTTTTATGTGTATTGTTATTGGTGCAGTTTGGGTAATCTTGGAAAA